>JAXASZ010000662.1:0-13119 GCA_038407095.1 Ceratocystis destructans
CAACCCCCCCCCCCCCCCCCCCCCGCCTTCCTCCCCCACGCTATACAGCACAAAAAAGAGAAGGGTGATTCGGATTTGACGACTTGTACTGGTTGTCAAACATTGTCTGAACATTCATGTTTTTCTTTTTTCTTTTTCTTGAAAATAGGGTCAAAAATATTCAATATTTGCAACTGCCTTAAACTTGAAAAAGAAAGAAGAAAAAAAAAGGTCAAAGCAAATGAAATTTGGTTTCTAGAATCTACCCATCTAAAAAATCCCAAGTCTATTACTAAGAAGCTTGACCTAGGGGGTTTGGGCTGACTGGACGGAAACTTGCCGGTGCATCAGGTTTTTGAGTTTGACAGCCAATTGGAAGGCGCTATTTCACCACTGAAATGGAGTGAGTGCCGGGTAAGCCAGAGCCTAAAACCAAAATGAAAGACGAGACAAAAGCAAGGGTTAATCGGGATGGTTGTTATCATCAAGCACAAAAGGGGGAAAACCTTAACTCTGCTGTTTGCTAGCTTCCTTATTACTAATTAGCAGTTACGATATTTATGTGGCTGATTGGCTGTTGGAGCGAACAGAAAAAGGAGACGAGAAAAAAGGTTGCTGGCTCTCATTGGGATAATAGGTAATACCCCAAGTTGCTTCAAGCAACTGCGATAGGAACAGCAGAAAAATGATTGAGAGTATTGGTTGTCATACAAACCTGTTCATGTAACATGGGTAGAAGGCGATCAAGAAGAGAATAAGAGTATAGGTTAGAGAGCGAACAGTGGGTGTGTTTGTTCGCTGGTGCTCCCTAAACACAAAGCCTGTTTTTCCTATTATTGTAGAAAAATAGGACACGAAAGATCGTAGAGGTAGGTAGGTACCTTGAGTTAAGAACGAGTGAGTGGACTGGATGTGAGATCATGTGGGTCGGGGCGTTGTTACTACTTGTGCTGCCTGCTGGTTGCAATCTAGGCCATTCCGTGATGATGTAATGGGAGGATGGGGCAGGAAGGGCTGACTGTGAGTATGGGTAATTATATGTACGCATGTATGTACATATACATGTATGTAGGTGCGTGTTTTCCGAACGGTGGATGGAAAGGCATGGATTTCGTGCAGCATCTGAAGCCAATCACGTTTGATTCTACGACTGGCTTTTTGTATAGATTTTCTCATTGCGCAATAGAGAGATCGAGAGCAAGACTTGTATTTTCGCGTGGAAAAGAAGAAGGTAAGGAGGGAAGGGCAGGGTGCACTAAGAAGCACCAATGAAAGGGGACAATAAATTAACAGGATAAGACCTAAAAAAATCCAATACGGATAAAAAAGGTAGTGAAAGGCAACGCAACACAAGGAAATGTGGTGATGGTTCTATTTGGTAGTAAACAAGTCATGGTAATGGTGTGTGATGCGATGGTGATGACTGTCACCTCACCCAGTACTCTTCCCTCCAACCAACGCAATAAAAATAAGAGAAAAAAAAGAAGAAAAAAGGGCAAACGCCGGAGGCAGGCTTGTCAATAAAAGATACACTGTAGATTGCTCTGCAAGTTGTACAGTCCCATGCGGGCCCCCGTTTTTGTAGAGACAGTGAGTGTGTGCACACTTGTACTTGAATGTATGTACGTGTTGCATGTACTATATGAGCGTGTGAGTTGCAGTTTGCGGTGCAGGTTGCAGGGACATAGGGGGGCGGAGGAGATAGAGAGCGAGACAGCTAGAGCTGGACAAGATCAAACATCTGCGGGTGTGCTGTTTGTAGGCCTGTGGCCATAGGGGAGGAAGGGCTTGATTGCCTTGTTGTATGTCACAAATGTATACTGCGTATATACGTAGGTACATGGATAACATGTGAGTACATGAGTACATAGAGGCACAGGGAAAAGGGAGAGACAAGCTAAAGAGCCAGACAGAAGAAGCCCAGGCCAGGCCAGCGGACGAGACAGGGAGGACACGCTCCCTCTCGCTCTCCCATCCTCTTTTTTACACGCTCTCTTGTTGGCCCTTCCCTTTCATTCCCTGCGCCAAGGCTCCATGTCGCGTCAAGTCAGCGCCATAAACAATTGGCAGGGTGTCCAATGATGACAAGTCACTATGTACACCCCTGTTTCTATCTCGTTCCACCCTGTCCCAGCCTGGGAAATGCTGCCGATAAAGTCTATAAAATAGATAAACTCGGTTAATCGCTAAATAAAGCAAATAAAAACCCCGGCCACCCTGCCCTGTGAAGAGCAGCCTGCTGTACTGGCCTGCCACCAGAGCAAGAGGGAAAAGAAAAAGAGGGTCGCTTGATATAAAGACACAGGGGCGTGCGTGTGAATCCTCAGCACAAAGCCCAGCAGCACGCACACCCATGCAGCCACACGCCCACATGCCCACACACCACGGCACCACACGCACACACTAACCTGCTAACGTTGCTAAGCTTGCTGCTAACGCTTGCTCTTCTTTTGCCTGCCCCGTTTTTTCTTTCTCGTGGGTAAGGTAAGTTTGTCGGAGCCAGGAGATGCAGCTCACCTCTTCTCCATCTCTCCATCTCTCAATCTCTCAATCTTCCCATCTTCCCATCTTCTCAATCCTGTTCCCTTTTCTTTCTTCCTATTTATTCTTCTTCTTCTTTCTCTCAACTCTCTCTTCCCAGTTGTACCAGCGTGGCCCGCCGCCGCGAATGCCCTAGTGTCTATTGATCCGACCCCCGAAGCTCGATTATCTATTTTTCGCCTTCTTTTTTTCTTTTCTTTTCTTTGGCCTTCGCGTCGTTCTCCATCATCGCAACCTGCTCTTCATCAACTCCCCGGCTCCTCTCAATTAGCATCAATCCTATTGATATTTCTGGCTAAAGGAGAAAAAACCAAAGCCGTCTTTATTACTACATTTTCACTGTCAAATTCACGAAGCTGAGCTTGGTATGTCCTAATAATACTCTATCTCTTTGCGACCTCCCTATTAATTGCACTGAACCACCTCACCATCGCCCCTTATCGCGAATTGATTTGCTGCAATGTGCCTTCTTCGCTCCGCGTTTTTTTATGACCCATAAATCCTGCAAATGTTTGATGATCATGCCCCCCCGTTAATCTATGCCCTACACATACCTGTTCTCTCTGTAGACTCGTGCTGTCCCGTGCAGCGCTTGTCTCTTGTCGCGTCCATCCCATCTCCATTGGCGCGACTCACAAAATATCGGCACAGGCTCTGCTAATTTTGATCTCGATACTTTGCCTTGTTCATATCTATTGATTTTCTTTTGCCTGCTGCCATTTGTTTGCCATCACCTCGATGAAGAGATGAACCCGAAACGTTCGACTAACTCCAATAGCCTGGCATCCTTATAGACCCCCTCTTAAAACACTTTGCCTAGTATTCCAACTTGTGTGGTCCTTAGCCTTAGCGCTCACCCCCCAAAATGGCTGCTCATCACTCGCCTTCGATGATGCAGATCCAGCAGCAGCAACAGCAGCAAGGCGCGCCTCATGTCGCACCTCCGCCAGCTGCTGCTCCCCCTGGTGCCTCTAACCGGTTTCCTGGTGTGCCTTCACAGCAAGTCAGCGCCATGACCGAAGCTGTGTGGATGCAAATTGGTGAGCTTTTCTTGCATGAATACAATAAACCTCTTTGCTAATACCCTAATCACCCATTGATAGGAAGTTTTGCTGAACTTGTCGGAAGCCCCGATGAAGCTATGCAAGCTTATGAAAATGCTCTGCGTGCTAATCGCAATTCTATTCCTGCCATGAATGCCATCAGCTTGATCCTTAGAACGCGTGAGGAATTCCATAAGGCTGTCGAGTACCTACAAGCTATTCTTAAGCTGGATAGCAACAACGGCGAGGTTTGGGGCAGCTTGGGTATGTCACTTTCTTCATGTTTTGCACTTTATATATATCTACTTTTGCCTGATTTAAATCATTTTTTACTAACCTTCAAACAAAGGTCACTGTTACCTTATGATGGATGACCTTCAAGAGGCTTATGGTGCTTACCAAAATGCCCTTGTCAATTTGCCTAACGTCAAAGAACCCAAGCTTTGGTACGGAATTGGTATCCTCTACGATCGATATGGCTCTCTGGAACATGCCGAGGAAGCCTTTTCGCAAGTCATGCAGATGCAACCTGATTTCGAAAAGGCCAATGAGATTTACTTCCGCCTTGGCATAATTTACAAGCAGCAAGGCAAATATGCCCAGAGTTATGAGGTAAGACTTACCAGAAGTATTTGTCGTCGAGCAGGCGTATATTTGGCCCAGTACTAATTTATTTTCTCCTGTAATTAGTGCTTCAAATGGATTGTGAGCTCGCCTCCTCATCCTCTGACCGAAGAGGATATTTGGTTCCAGATTGGCCATGTTCATGAGCAGCAGAAAGACGTAAGTACGGCCTAGGAACACTTTCTACATTTGAGTCTTAGTTAACCTTCCTCATTAGTATGAAAATGCCAAGACCGCTTACCTACGTGTTCTTGATCGGGACCCTACTCACGCCAAGGTGCTCCAGCAGCTTGGTTGGCTTCATCACCAACAAAGTAACAGTTTCTCTAGTCAAGAACGGGCTATTGAGTATTTGGAAAAGTCTGTTGCAGCGGATCCTAGTGATTCACAGTCGTGGTATCTACTAGGTCGTTGCTACATGTCGCAGCAAAAATATCCCAAGGCCTACGAGGCTTACCAACAGGCTGTTTATCGCGATGGTCGCAATCCTACTTTCTGGTGCTCAATTGGTGTTCTCTACTACCAAATCAATCAGTACCGCGATGCCTTGGACGCATATTCTCGTGCTATCAGATTAAACCCCTATATTTCAGAGGTTTGGTATGATCTTGGCACTTTGGTAAGTTATTTTGTAATAACGATTAACCGTTACTCCAATGAAGCATTAACTCACAAGTTTTTTTTTCTTTGCCTTTAGTACGAATCTTGCAATAATCAAATTGCTGATGCTCTGGATGCATACACCCGTGCTGCCGAGCTCGACCCTACTAATCCTCACATCAAGGCTCGCCTACAACTACTCCGTAGCGGTGGATCTGCTCCTGGCTCGGCACCTCAGCCTGCAGATGTCCACCCTTACCAGCACCAGACGGCCAGCGCTCCCGGTCCTCCCAACGCCTGGGCCCCACAATCTCAACCAGGACAGGGACATCCTGCTGCGCCCCCGCCGCCTGGCTCTGCTCAAGGTAACGGTTGGGGAAGCCGCCTGTCGGGAATCAACCCTCAGCCTGGAAACCCCTATGATCAGCGCCCTCCTGCCGAAGGATTTCGTGGACCTGCTCCTCCTATGGCCCGCCCGCCTAGCCCCCGGTCGGACCAGATGCGTCCCCAGGGTCCTTCTACGTCGTCGCAAGCGCCGCCTACTCAAGGTCCCCAGGGTCCTCAGCAACCTCCTTACGACGCTCGCGGCCCTGACCCACGTGGAGAGTTGCGTCCTGATCCGCGATCTGACCCTCGCGGCCCTCATCCGCCTCTTCGACGTGGTCCTTCTCCTCCTCGCGCTGGTCAGGCATCACAAGGGCCTTCCGGGCCCCAGGGCCCTCCTGGCCCTCCTGGTCCTCCCGGTCCTCCCGGATCTCAAAACCATTACCCACAGGGTCCTTCTTCTCTTCCCCATCATCAGCCCTCTCCTGCCCAAAACATGAACATGCCTGAGCGTGTGCAGAACCCAAATTACACTTCGCACTCTGGTCCCTCTTCTGCCACTGAGCCAGGCCCGCCTAAGTCGCTGCCTTCTTTCCGTCCTGCAAGCAGCCCTCGTACTGATGGCCGGCCTATTCATGACAATCGCATGCCGTCTCCTAAGTCTGCCTATCCCCAACATCAACCTCCCCCTCCTCAGTATCATGGAGAAGGCCCCTCTGGCCCTAACCATGGCCCTATGGATGTTGCTCCTCCTCACCCTTCTCAAACTCCCACAATGGGGCCTGACCCGAACCATCGCCGTATTGATGATCATGGTCCTCCTCTTGGGTCAAAGCGTAATCGTGACTGGGATGAGGAGTCTGTTCCCAAGAAGCAGGCTAGTGAAGAAAGCCGTGCGCGTATGGATGATATCCGTCATAGACGTCCCTCCACTCCTAGCCGCGAAAGCTACGGCCGCAGTCCTATCGAGACCCGCCGTGGGGATGAACTTCGCCGTCCTGATGAGCCCCCTCGCCATAGCAACGAGTCTTACCATCAGGGTGATACTCCCCGTGGCCCTGGTGCTGCTTCTGGCCCTGAAAACCACTCCATGCCAGCGGCCCAGCTATCTCTTCAGTCGACACCTCAAATGCAGCCTATGCCTCCCCATGAGCAACCGCCCCAAAATGGATCTGGATCCAGAGACTACCCTCCTGAGGAGCGTCCTATGGAGCACACCCCTGTCGCTTCTGCCTCTCGACCGCAACCTCCTGCTCCGCAACATCCTAGCGAGCCTGAGCGAGCTTCCCGAAATGTTGATGTTAATGAGGACTATGACGATAGTGAGGATGAGGACAAGAAGCCCGTGTCGTCTGCCTCTGGCTCCGCATCGACAGCTGGTCCTGATCTGAAGAAGTCCCCGTCTACCTCGGGAATTAAGAATATTCTGGGACCCAAGTCCGAATCTTCGTGACTGTCTGGTAGCTTACAATCATAAACTTTGGCGTGTTTTCAGTTTTTATTTCATCTTCTTTTATCGTTCAGATGCCAGCACATTCTTTTCAGGAAGTTATTTTTATTCTTCGATTTCCTTCAGTTGTCATACTTGAGTCACTGACCCTTGTCTCTTTCTTTGCCTCTTTATTCTTCCTCGTTTTACACTGCTTTCTTTTCTTTCCTTTCCTTTAGTCCTGCTGTATACCTATCTTGAATTTTGATGACGGCTTGCGGGAAGAAAGTACGGGCGTATCCATGATGCCGGCGTCTTCTTGTGGTGCCTTTAGCTGCACCCGTGCTTTAACGTCGACCTTTATTTTATTTTCCTATTCCTTTCAAAGAATCTGATTCTTTCTTGTACGCGCGCTGTATTTATTTTGTTACAATAAATTAAAATTAAGATATGAAATTTGGCTTATTGATAAGTATGCACTTTGGTGAATGGGCCGTTTTTCACTTGGCGTTAGCCACGACGGCATGTGTTTCGGAATAACGTTGTACCGGGCTATGGTTTGAAAAAAAATAATATATATATATATATTTAGTGGGCCTTGATGGTGTGAGAAGTCACATTTCCTTGCTACTTTTTACGGAGCTACCTAGAAGCTCACGTGATCTTAGGGCCAAATTATGGACTTGTTGGTGTGGCCCCACCATGCTGCGAAATTCAATGTACCCACAAGCTATCGAAATCTTTCTTGATACTTGGGTCTTTTTTGAAAATCTTGATTTCTTCTTGGAAAATAATCTCTTGACAAACACGACAAACGGTCTTCACAGTCGATTTCAATATGTCTCACCGCAAGGTACGATGCACCCTTTCGCTATTCTCAGCATGGCAGATGGAATTGGATATCTGCCCATGAAATTTGGTCACTATCCTGAAGTTACTATCTGGACATGTCGGTTCGATGGGATTTCTTACAAATACTTTGAGAGAATAATGTTCTAACCTTCAAATTTACTTACAGTACGAGGCGCCGCGTATGTTCCTGCCAAACCAAATCGACTCAAATCATCGTTGAATAGCCAACTAATACTCTTTAGGTCACGGTTCGCTGGCCTATCTTCCCCGCAAGCGGGCTGCCCGCCACCGCGGTAAGGTCAAGTCGTAAGTTGACCTCATAGTTCCCAAACGCTGGAGCCGATTGATGCGATTCTTGCTTGGAGCAGGATGGTTTGCGTTGCGGCTTCAAAAAAACGAGAAAAGAAATGTTATTCTAACTTCTTGTTCAGCTTCCCTAAGGATGACCCCAAGAAGCCTGTTCACCTGACTGCCGCTATGGGCTACAAGGCTGGCATGACTACCATCGTTCGTGACATGGACCGTCCCGGTGCCAAGTCTCACAAGAAGGAAGTTGTCGAGGCTGTCAGCATCATTGATACCCCTCCTGTACGAACAACGCAGCCCGCTTGGCTTATGTGCCTATGGCTAACATCTCTTAGATGGTCGTTGTTGGTCTGGTTGGCTACATCGAGACTCCCCGCGGTCTGCGGTCGCTTACCACTGTGTGGGCTGAGCATTTGTCCGACTCGCTGAAGCGCCGCTTCTACAAGAACTGGTACAAGTCTAAGAAGAAGGCCTTCACCAAGTACGCCAAGATTCACTCCGAGACCACTGGTGCCTCTGTCACCCGTGAGCTCGAGCGTATCAAGAAGTACTGCACTGTCGTTCGTGTTCTGGCCCACACTCAGATCAACATGACTCCCCTCAAGCAGAAGAAGGCTCACCTGATGGAGATCCAGGTCAACGGTGGCTCCATCGCCGACAAGGTTGAGTTCGGTCACGGTCTGTTCGAGAAGACCTTCGACATCTCCAGCATCTTCGAGACCAACGAGGTCATTGACGTCATCGCTGTCACCAAGGGTCACGGTTACTCTGGTGTCACCTCCCGTTGGGGCACCAAGAAGCTTCCCCGTAAGACCCACAAGGGTCTGCGTAAGGTCGCCTGTATCGGTGCCTGGCATCCTGCCCACGTCCAGTGGACTGTTGCCCGCTCCGGTCAAGACGGATACCACCACCGTACCTCGGTTAACCACAAGATCTACCGCATCGGCAAGGCCGATGACGAGGCCAGCGGCTCCACTGCCGTTGACATCACCAAGAAGAAGATCACTCCGTATGTTTCTTTACCCTATCTGATGACATGTAAACTTGGGGGCTTTTTTTCTTCTTCTTTTTCTTTTACTGAAGAGGTAATGTTGAGAGAGGATCATGAACTAACCGTTTCATCTCTTTTTTTAGTCTCGGTGGCTTTGTCCGTTACGGTGAGGTCAAGAACGACTTCGTCATGGTTAAGGGCTCTATCCCCGGTACCAAGAAGCGTGTTGTGACTCTGCGTAAGTCTATGTGGGTTCACACTTCTCGTCGGGCTCTGGAGAAGATTGAGCTCAAGTGGATCGATACCTCTTCGGAGTTCGGCCACGGTGCTTTCCAGACTCCTGCCGAGAAGAAGCAGTACCAGGGCACCCTCAAGAAGGATCTGGTCTCCGCGTAAACAATTCCAGCAACAAAATAAAGACAAAAAATTGTGTGCAGGCGTCGCTTCTAAAGCTTTCTTTTCTTGGGTCAAAAATTATTTTCTTTTCATGGGTTACGTTATTAAAAACTTGAGTGCAACGTTTTGGGATCACATCACATGGCTGGGGAACTGTTCTGGGTGCCTTGTTTTTTCTTTTTCTCTTTTCTTCTTGCTTCTGTTTCTTTTTCTCTTTTGGGGACATAAAGACTTTCAATTCTCTGTTGTAACAAGCGGGATGGTTTCTAACAACCTTTTCCCTTCGGTCATTCTTTGCTGTTGTCCTGGTGGTGTCCTGAGGGGAAGAGAGAAGAAGGGCACATTGGCTGTGTTTGTGAAAGAACAAAATAGCCAAAAATGTGAGAAAACAGAGTAGAAGAAAAGATAGAGGAGATGAGGCTAACGAACGAGATTCTGGCTAACGAACCACCAAGGCCAAACTTGATGAAAACATTCCCATGAGTAAAATAGGAAAAAGGCTGTAGGAACTATGGGACGTGCTGTGAATACACAAGTTGAAAATAGAAAAGAGGGTGGTCAAACACAACGGAGGGTTATGTAGTAGTAGATGAGGAAAAGAAAGACATGCCATCTAGCACTATCTAGATGTTGAGTTCCCTTCAGCAAGCCGGCGGAAGAGAGCGGCGGAACGTACAGTACGCACTTTGTTTTTCTGCTTTTGTGTGCAAACCGAATTTACTTCGTCTACTTGAATGTGGCTTGAAATGGCTCCTTTGATGCATTTATGCGTGCTATTTATTTTTTGATTACTATTACCTATTATTGATCTTGGTTGTTCGTTTTTTTCTTGCATCTATCCTCACACAGCAGGCGGCTTTTCGCCCCTAACATCTGACAAACTACGTGGCATACAAGCACGAAGCGCATGATCGACATGGCGATCGTCTCCTCGTGGCAAGCCCTGTTCTTTAGACGCCGCACCGTTAGGAGCAACATTATTACTAGGAGTTATTCCAGGAGCCCCGGCAGTAGACGATGAATCTTCGGCATCAGAGGCGGCCGCTTCTTGGGGCGGGCTGGTTGGTGCAAAGGCGCTTTTGGCTCTGATGCGGTGGCCATACTTGATGAAAATTATGGGGATGGGTATAAGTGCAACCGCAACACAGCCGAGGAGTGTTGATGCCCACTCAATGCCCATGCCATTAAACATGTACGTAGCAAACAGTGGGAAGCAGGCACCGCTGAGAGAGCGGAGGAAGGTATTGCCGGCAATCGCTGATGCCGCAAACATAAGGTACGCATCGACAAGATAGTTGAGCGACTGCAGGAAGATGGACATTAGCCCAAAGCCCGAAAGAATGCCAGATAGCGTTGGCACAATCCAGTGCACGTCGCTGCGGTAGCCTGACCAGCCAAACCAGAACAGTCCTATAGCAAAAGCGACCGCACCTGCAACCACGCTAGGCAAGCGCCACTCAGGTACCGGCACGCCATTGTTAGCAGCGAGTTTGCGCATGTACCACGGCTGCTGTGCAATCACGACCCCACCGCCGATCAGTTGACCTAGGATCATTCCAAAGAAAGTTAGGCCCGACTCGCCTGCGGTAAAACCATAGACTCCCATGAACATCAGCGGATAGGCAGTCAGGAAAAGATACAGCAATCCATAGATGAAAGCCATATAGATTGACAAGAGTGTGACGATGGGCTCGAAGAATAGCAGACGCAGCGGCCGCGTAAAGTTCTTGGTCATCAGCTCTTTGAGATCAACCTCAATTTCTTCCTGCTTAGCATGAATACCCCAATTGAGTGTGCGGCGGCGAAGGTCAGCTGCTTTGTCGATAAGAATGACGGGTGGATACGACTCTTGCAGAAAGAAGAGATCGAGCAAAAAAGCAACTATGCCCATAATGCCGGGAATATACTGCGTCCAGCGCCAGCCGAGATCCGACGTGACTATGAAGCCACCGATAAAGGGCGCCAGCAGCGGGCCCGTGAACACAGTGGTTGAGAAGAGCGCCATGGCAATGCCGCGCGTCTTGTTATCAAACATGTCTGAAAACACAGCCGCCACGACCGCCAGCGGACAGGCGCCAAAGAAGCCGGAGAAGAAACGGCAGATCATAACCGTTTGCAAGTCTTTTGCTGTCGCACAAGCAAAGCAGAACAGAGAAAAGCCGAACATGGAGATCACGATAGGTAATCTTCGGCCTTTGAGCTCTGACAAGGGCGCCCATAGACTGGGGCCAAAGGCGAAGCCGAGCACGTAGAGAGAAGTGCCCAAAACGCCGACTTCGGCCGAGACTCCAAACTCGTGACTGACAGCGTGTGTGGCGGTGGAAAAAATGGAAGAGGTGAAAGCAGAGGTCATGGTGGTGTACCCCAGCATGGCAGACGTGACAAGTCTATATCAAAAGCAAGTGTTAGTCCAACATCCCAGCAGCCGGACATCGCCAAGGTACGAAAGGAACTTACTTGCGCTGTATTGGCCAATTCTGTGCATGCAGCGGGTCATCGGGCCCGTCAAACTCCACAACATAATCTTCTTGATTTGGTAGAAGAGGGGGAAATGGCTTACCAGCTCCAAAATTAGGCATTGGCTTGGTCGAGCGGCGGAATAGGCTGTTGAGGCGGCTGACACGACTGGGGTCACGGCCGACAGTATTAGAGTGCTGTGAGCGCTGAGTGTGGATTCGGCTCAGTTCCACAGGGTGGTCGGGCTGTGTCGATGCTCGGCTCAGTTGACTGGGGTTGCGGCGTCGAAGCGAGCCAGGAAAGTTGGCTACTGAGTCGCTCTCAGAGTCGCTCGAGTCAATTGTGGCAATGTTCTCAACCTCGCGCGTCGTGTCATTGCTGCGGTATGTTGCGTTGTAGCCCCTTCCATGATGGTTGTGCAGAGTTGGCCTACGGGATATGGGGTCGGTGGCATCGGCAGACGCTCGCTCAAGTTCTTCATCAACGATATTGCTGAAATGCCGTTCTATAGACATTGTAGTAAAGAGGGAGAAATGGTAATGCCGTTCCAGGCTCTGGAAACCTTTTGACAAAGGCTATGTTGCTGGCAAGGGGTAGCTTGGCCCTCAAGCTCTAATGCAGAAAAGCGTAATGAAGGTAAAAAATGGGACAGGAGAACGTAGTGTCGATGGGACGAGGTATACAAGAACTTGGCAGGCCAGAAGAGACAAAGTAAGCCAAGAGGTAAGGGACAGTATGATGGGAAGAAGAAGAGAAAGAAATTTAACCAAGAGAATCAAGAGGCGAATATGCACAATCATATACGAAATGGGAAAGCTTCACGAGAACTAATACAAGGAGCCACAGACGCTTTGGGACGGACGGCAGTGCGGGTCTACGACGAAGGGAAGATTTCCTAGTTAGTATTAGCCCGTCAGTTGTTTCTCCATGTATTTCATTCTTCGTCCTCCCCCCCCTCCTTCTTTTTTCGCCTCCTATCTGGCGCCATGCATGCTATGGACTATTGATCTATGAGCTATCGGCTGTAGATAGGACTTTGAGCACACAGCCCTTGCCCGGAGCACGAAAATGCCGAGTTTGGCTGGCCGGTTGCCGGTGTATCCTAAAAAGGGAAAGCGTGGGTTCTTGCTGTACTAGGTAACTGCCTGCGAGGCAGAGGTATTAGCTGGCAAGGATGCCGAGGGCTCTTGCCGTTTCTTCTTTTTTGCTTGTCTCCTTCCAGTTGCTATGATTATTTTATCGCTATTTTATGTCTGTGTAACTAAACTTGCCCGGTCTGGGCTTGCCAAGCTTGTCAGATATGCACACGTGCACAGCATTAGCATTCCGCTCTCTTGTACAAACAATTAAGAGCAAGTCAAGTCCGGGTAGCAAAAGATGTGTGGCGCTGCAGTTAGGCTAACATTCCAACATATGTGCATGCAACATACAAGGCAAAGGGAACGAAGAAGAATCACGCTGACGTCGGGCCACTTGCTAGTCTTCTTTTCCTCACTTTCTAAACACACCCCAAAACCCACCACCCCCCCCACCCCCCTCCCCAACCACCCCCCCACCACCCCCATCACCAATCAACA
>JAXASZ010000418.1:0-13077 GCA_038407095.1 Ceratocystis destructans
GCCTACCGAGTACTCTTATACTGAGTCGGATGAGGAATCGGAGCAATACGAGGAGGAAGAGACAGAGGAGTATACACACAACTACGATGATGATTTCGCTTTCTGGCCTCAGTCTCCTTAAGCTTTGTACCCTTTCATGTTGATACGGAGCTGGCATGTTACTTCTGGCTTCCGTGGGCTAGGCTGATGTTCGCCTTCATAATCTTATAATCTTATTCATCTTTTTAAGGTACTTCAATATCAACCGCATTATTATCCACCCGGACTCCGTAGTTAAAGTAGCTCAATGGTGAAGATTTAGACAACAATGAAGCCTATCCACCTAGCCATAAGTATATAGATGTTCCTAACCGATAGGCTAGCTTTATAAGCCATATGAAGCAAGGCCTTATAGAAGCAAACAGTGCCCTATTAGAAAGCAATGGCTGGCAACCACATGCTAAGTAGCAAGTAAAGAAACACAGCACGTCCTTAGACTACAACTAGTATTCCTGTCAACAATTCACAGCTCAAATACACGCTCTTTAGAGCCTTGCTGGATACTCATTTTGTTTAAATTTCCGCCATAGCAGTATAAAGCGCACTAAAGAGACTAGAAGCACCCGGTATCCAGTGAATAGGCTATACAGCCCTTGGTCAGATGTCTTTTTTCTCAGTCCTTGGCATCCCAAGCACGCCGAAGTGCTCGATTCCCAGGGTTCGCAGCAGATAACATGAATTGGTTGCCATACAAAGCCGCGCGGTCCTATTTCCTTGCCCATTGAGGATAGAGTGGCGCTGGCGGCTATTGGGTTACTTGGTCATGGACATGGACTACCCCATGTGCCCTAGCCCTCTCGAATGAGCCCTATCATCTGTATTAATATGTTAGGCCGTTACAGCAACTAGCTGCCCAAGAGCCTGCTTTTTCTGTGTACGGTCCGCCTGGGATGTATAATAAGATAGAAATATCGAAGTGTGCAAGGGAGCTTTGAGCTCGGCTTTCAGAGGGCGGCGTTTGCCAACGGAACGTATCTGGAGATCTAGATCTTACTTAACATAGGCTAATGCCCAATGGGCGCTGGTTCATAGCGTGCCACGATTGGCAAGGAGTTGATGAGCCATATCTTTTACACCACACAGTCTAACCCTTTACATAAAACCGAGCCTTAATTACGGGCCGAGCGCTATAAGATCTCATCGCCATTCATATAGGCTTCTATAATTTTAGAAGGGCCATGCTGTATTCGCCTTACACTTCCGCCGCCTCCGTTGGACTCAATGGCACATCCAACATTACGGCCCATGCTACAAACTTTCTTCGTGTTGTTGTTATCCAAGTAGACTCTTGCAGCTTATCTTATAATCAATCTTTCTCGTTTTCCACAGTATCTACTGTTGTGGGATCTTCCTGAGAACATGCTTCTTAGACTCCCCGGCATTCGCTGTTCAGAGTCTCCGACAAGGCCTCGATGAACCTGGTGCGGTGCGTCGCGGCACAGCCAAGAGCAACTCGCTCAAGTCTGGAGAATTTCACAAGGCTTCCGAACTTGATTTGGGGCACATATTGAGCAGTGAGTGTTGTGCTAGCTTATGGGCTAGCTTATGGTGCTTTTCTGGAGCTGGGGATGTTCATGATGAGCTTGCGTGACAAAGATTCCAACCTCGAATCCAGACCCGAAGATACAAGCATGGCAAGATATTTAAGCAACTAAATTTCATTGCCATGTTCTTCTAGCGTGGTCGGTTTT
Source organism: Ceratocystis destructans (assembly GCA_038407095.1). NCBI lineage: Eukaryota > Fungi > Ascomycota > Sordariomycetes > Microascales > Ceratocystidaceae > Ceratocystis > Ceratocystis destructans. The sequence goes on from JAXASZ010000418.1 coordinate 1,731, forward strand.
GCCACACACTCCCTGGCGGCTTTCCTTCAAACATGTAGACCCGTCTCGACAACCACTTCCCGACACTTGGTCCTCTACCTACATATCAATGTACTTCTGATCAACTGCTTCTCTCGTCTCTCCTATCGCCATCTTGCCTCTACTCTGCAGACCGGATCTTTTTGATCTCTGTCGCTTACTAAGTGTCCAAGTATCTGGTTCTCAGATTTCCATACTGCCATCTGAAAGGAGATCATCACCCAGCCTTCAGGATTGGTCATCTAAGTGGTTGTAGCTTAATCGCGGTGTGCTGGCTGCACTGACTTCGCCTTAGCTTAGTCGATACTGTATTTCGTGACTCTGTTCTTCGCGAGCGTAAGCTAGTCACGAATACCCCTCTGTCCGCACCTTAGTATCACACGGCCAACTTGGTAGATTTCTGCATCGCTTCAGTCTCGCACACTTGTTTGCCACGCAAGCCTCCCATGAGTATTACATGTACTTCACGACGTGTGAGTCGCGTCAATGCCAAAAAGTTTCTAAAACAAGAGTTCATTACCCTCTCTTTGTAGCAACTATCGGGAACGAATGCAGTAAGTCCAACCCCTGTCTGCATCATCCCGTGGGGCACAAATGCAGGCACATTAGGAAACGGGATATCAAGTAAAATAGCGGTGACATCACTATACCCGGGCTGCGCTGCGCTGGGCATAATCTATGACAATCGCTATATTTCAACTGACACAGCATGTATACCGAGTCTTGCATATTCACAAGCACCATGCTGGAAGAAGCGCAAGTATCATTACAGAAGAGACTCATCAGTGGAGTCTAGGCCGAGCTCTCACACGTCATCGCAGAGCCCATGGGCAACCATCCAGGTTGGCAATGCTTTTGGGAGCTTACTAGTCGCTACGGGCGGCTATAATCCTTTGGTCTCGGCTAGACACCGCAAGCTATTTGTATGCTCGTTCGGGGCAAGATTCGCGCGGATCTCGATCGATGGCCTGTTGACGGCACAAAGTGGATGTGATGGTGAGGGCTACATGATGATAGTAGACAACTAGAAACTATGGAATAGATCTTATGTTTAGTGAATCAGTTCTTTTACTAACGTATTATAAGTATTTGCTAGTTCCAAGACTGCATGCACTCCGTGTATCTTCTTGTCCCGGTAAGGATGCCAGCCCTCACATGGGTGTTCAGCCTCGAGAGATGTGGGTCTTGTTTGAATAGGTGGGGCCCTGTAATAAACGCCACTTTAGCGCCACGCAACACAAGCCCCGAAATATATTTATTTCTTTTTTTATTTCTGTTTTTAAATTGTAGTTCTAACCCTAACTCAGCTGACAGTTGACCTGCATTTAGGCGTGCGCTATGGCAAGGACAATTGAACTTAAAATCCATGTTGTGTTTAGGCATCAATGCGTAACCCTAACGCTATGATGAGGCAAGACAGTTAGAAGTAGGTAGGGGCCAGTGCAGGTTTGAAGAATGCGCTTACGTTGCTTACGTTGATCTGACCGGAGAAGACGGGAGAAGGGAAGAACATGGACTTGAATATACTTAACGTCTATGGGAATCACCGAGATTAAACGACACACGAGGAGGGAAGAGACGCATGTTGACGATAACAAGCGGTAAAATGAGCCTGAAGGCCAAACAGAGACAAAGACAGCTGATGGCAGGCATCGTCGGAAATCGATGTTCGCAAGCTTGATTAATCGCTAGTATTGCTGCTTTGGCGTCGATATGTCTTATCAGGGTGCAATCTCATTGAGCTTCTACAGGCTTTTCTGGTGTACATCATGCATGCAGTATGGTTCTTCACCAGTCCTTTCAACTTTGAGGGCATGGCGACTCTCGGCGTCGTTTGATCCTAGTGATTCCAGTAGACGATAAATATATTCAAATCAAGCATGGCGACTCTCTCTTCCTGCTCAGTTACGTCTTCTCATCTATCTATTTGGCATTTGGCACTATCAACCCATTGCAAAGAGGCCTTATATATGGCCAAGATCCTTCTGAATTCAACAAGCGATGCTAGGGCACTGATTAGACTGTAGTACTCATCGGACAACAACCTCTATATATACAGGAGCTATCACTAGTGACCCCTTGTATGTCGCAATATAAACGGCCAAACGCTCTCTGACACCTAGGAAACTGAAGAGGCAGCGCCCCTCCAAGGCAGTAGAGTACTAGGATGTAGCCTAAACGCGCACCATGTCTTTACATGGGAAACGCTACTCTAGGCTATAGTACGAAATACGCCATGTTAGGAGCCAATGCTACTACCATATAAGTGGCTCTAGATACCCAACCAATCAATCATCGACACCAGTGCGCCCTTCTGCATGACCTTCAAGTAGCTGATAAGTTGGGCGAAAGTTGAGTCTCTTGGCTAATTTCCCCTCACATAAATGCTTGACTTTCTTAAACTCGTGCAGGCTGTCCTTTTGAAGTTGCATGTCATCCACCTCCGCCACACTAGTATCAACTTCAAAGCTTGTGAATCTTCATTCCGTACTGATTGGTCTTGTTTACGCACCCATTTGCCTTCTTTGCTTCATCAAGACTCCTACCCTCAACTGCTGGCTCGTGTTTGTCCGATCTTCTCGTGCCAGCCAAGTCAAGCCAAAATGAGCCTACCTTCACCACCAGCAAGAATCCTCTCTCTTGGTACCACCGCCCCCTCCATGAGCTTAACCTGTTGTCGTGCTAATAACTGTTGCAGATGGCGGCGGGGTCCGCGGACTGTCTAGCTTGCTTATCCTTGAGAATATCATGGAGCTCATTAAGAGTTCAGAGGGCTTATCTGAAGTGCCAAGTCCCTGTGACAGGTTTGATTTGATTGGTGGCACAGGCAGTGGAGGGTGCGTCTTGGGCTGGCTTTATCTACATATTATCGAACCTTTACTAACCACAATACCACAGGATCATTGCTATTATGCTTGGCCGACTGAAAATGACAGTGGATCAATCTATTCAAGCGTACAAAAGTCTCACCAGCAACATGGAATCTATCGCGGAGCCGATGAATTCCTTCGCACAACCAGTCGTGCTGGCAGCTGCGAATCTACAAGATTGTATCAAAAGGATGATTCGAGACTACTGCAGTGACCCGCAATGTATACTTCAGAGAGAAAACAACAGCTCCGCTACCGTTGCATGTCCGCATGAAGACATGTTGTTTCCCGACAAAGAATGCACCAAGACGTAGGTTTCCCACCTGCAAGCACGATAGGCCTGGTATCTAACGTGTTCGAGCCTCTATCCAGCGCTGTATTAGGCATGACCAAAGTCAATCTTGACACTCAACCTACTATCTTTAAAACATACCATACGACTACAAGCCATTCCAGGATCAGAGTGTGGGAAATAGCGATAGCTACATCTACAGCGATTGCCTCCCCTAATTCAATCCCAATCGGTCGAGATCAAGAAGAGTTCGTCGATGCCAGATATGGCTACAATAATCCATGCGAAGTTCTTATCTCAGAAGCTAAAAAGCAGTTTCCGGGTCGGAAAATAATGATTCTGAGCATTGGTACAGGCCTTGGGGATGTCGTTGAGATTGGCGAGTCAGAACACTCCGCGTTCAAAGCATTTTGCAGAATTGCCACTACCTCCAAGCAAACCCACTTGCGACTGAGACATGAATATAGCGCCATTGGAGGCTATTATAGATTCGACGTTGAGAATGGCCTCGGAGACAACGTGCTCCTCGGCAGTCATGTGCTAAGCGACATCTCAGGGCACACGAGAAGCTACCTCAATGAAAACGAAGATGTTCTTAAACAATTCGTCAATGCTTTTACCAGTGGCACTATTTGTTCTCCGCCACGGCCCGGCGAGCAGCAAGGTGAGTAATATGAGCTGATGTGGTGATGTGTGGCTATCAAGCTAACCGTCCGGTACACAGCAGTCAACAGCGAAAAAGACAAAAAGTGTCTTTCACATCTCTATGTAACTGATCCTTGCGTAGACAAAAAAGCCATCGAGGAGAAGAAAGGCGGTCTGCTAGACCACTGCTACCAATGGATCCTTACACACGTGGACTTTCAACGGTTCAGAGCAGATAGCGAATCCCGGATTCTCTGGATCAAGGGAGACCCTGGCAAAGGCAAGACCATGCTCCTTTGTGGCATAATCAATGAGTTGGCGTTAGATCCATCGGTGCAACTATCTTATTTCTTTTGCCAGGCCACCAGCGTTAACGGGGTCAACACAGCAACATCTGTGCTACGAGGCATGATATATCATCTTGCGTCCCACAACCCGCAGCTCACCAAGCATGTGCGAGCAAAGTACGACACCAAGGGGAAAAAGCTGTTCGACAATGACGGCACTTGGTATGATCTCTGCGACATACTGACTGCCATGCTGAATGACCCAACGCTAAGGAACGCCATGTTGATCGTTGATGCCTTGGACGAGTGTAGCGTGGAGAGGCAGCGTTTGCTGAACTTCATTTGTCTTCCCTCGCCTGCTAAATGGATTGTGTCTAGCCGCAACTGGCCAGATATTGAGGAAAGCCTGGATGATGTCAAGCACAAGACAAAAATACACCTCGAGATAAACCAGGACTTGGTCTCTGCAGCAGTCGAGTCTTACATCCAGGTCAAAGTAGATCAGCTTGCGCGGAAAAGGAAATACGACGACGAGATGAGGACTGCTATTTTACAACATCTGCAGTCAAATGCCGACGGCACCTTTCTGTGGGTAGCTCTAGTTTGCCAAGAGCTTTCTATTACAAGAGTACGCAAAGGCCTCGTGCTAACTAAACTGAAGTCTTTCCCACCTGGGCTTGATGCTTTATATGGACGGATGTTAGAACATATCTCCGAGTCGCAAGATGCACAACTCTACAAGGAGATTATTGCCAAAGCTCTGGTTGCATACCGACCAATGACCTTGGACGAGCTACATGTCCTTGTTGAACCATTAAAAGACGTAGACACAGACGAGATGAAGGAAATCATCGAATCGTGTGGGTCTTTCTTCACTCTGATCGGCAATACTGTCTCCTTTGTACACCAGTCAGCAAAGGACTACTTCCTGGATAAAGCATCAGACCAAGTCCTACCGGCCGGCATTGCGGACCAACACCAAATGGTCTTTGTGCGATCATTGGATCTTCTACTCGAAACTCTGAAACGCGATATCTATGACCTACAGGCCCCAGGGTCTCTCATTGATGAAATTATCGTTCCTGACCCCGATCCATTAGTTGCTGTTCGCTATTCATACGTGTTTTGGGTTGATCATCTTCTGGAATCTCCCATGAATGTCATAGCTGGTGAAAATGACAAGATCTTGGCCTTCTTGGAAGAGAAATATCTCCAATGGTTAGAAGCGCTTGGTCTTTTACGAAGCGTCTATACTGGGGCACGAGCAATTTTGAAACTAGAAAACTGCCTGGTAAGTGGCTACTCGTGGAAACGATAGATTTGAAGGTGCAAAATTTAACATCGCACAGCAGGAAGAATGTTCAAAGTACCTTAGAGACATGGTCAAAGATGCTCGCCGATTTCTGCTCTCCAATACGCAATGTATTGAAATTGCCCCTCTCCAGGTTTATGAATCGGCCCTCATATTCAGCCCTACAAACAGTTTGATCAGGCAGACATTTCGCCATGAAGAGCCGAAGTGGATAAAGGTGAAGCCAAAGGTTGAGGCAGATTGGAACGCTTGTCTGCAGACTCTTGAGGGCCATGGTACAGGTGTATCATCAGTGGCTTTCTCAAATGATGGAAACCGACTGGCATCAGGGTCTACTGACGGCACAGTCAAAATCTGGGATGCGACTTCGGGTGCGTGTCTGCAGACTCTTGAGCGCCATGGTACAGGTGTATCATCAGTGGCTTTCTCAAATGATGGACAGCGACTGGCATCAGGGTATTATGACAGCACAGTCAAAATCTGGGATGTGACTTTGCGTGCGTGTCTGCAGACTCTTGAGGGCCATGGTTCGAACGTGACATCAGTAGCTTTCTCTAATAATGGACATCAACTGGCATCAGGGTCTCGGGACAGCACAGTCAAGGTCTGGGATGCGACTTCTGGTGCGTGTCTGAAGACTCTTGAGGGCCATAGTGAATTGGTGACATCCGTGGTTTTCTCAAATGATGGACAGCGACTGGCATCAGGGTCTGGGGACACAACAGTCAAGATCTGGGATGCGACTTCTGGTGCGTGTCTGAAGACTCTTGAGGGCCATAGTGAATTGGTGACATCCGTGGTTTTCTCAAATGATGGACAGCTACTGGCATCAGGGTCTGGGGACAGCACAGTCAAGATTTGGGATGTGGCTTCTGGTGCGTGTCTGCAGACTCTTGAGCGCCATGGTACAGGTGTATCATCAGTGGCTTTCTCAAATGTTGGACAGCGACTGGCATCAGGGTCTTATGACAGCACAGTCAAAATCTGGGATGTGACTTCGGGTGCGTGTCTGCAGACTCTCGAGGGCCACAGCCGTTCGGTCACATCAATAGTGTTCTCAAAAGATGAACGCCGACTGGCATCAGGGTCTTGGGACAGGACAGTCAAAATCTGGGATGTGACTTCTGGTACGTGTCTGGAGACTCTTGAGAGCCATCGTGAATTGGTGACATCAATGGCTTTCTCAAATGATGGACAGCGACTGGCATCAGGGTCTGCGGACAAAACAGTCAAGATCTGGGATGCGACTTCTGGTGCGTGTCTGCATACTCTTAAGGGCCATGGTACAGGTGTATCATCAGTGGCTTTCTCAAATGATGGACAGCTACTGGCATCAGGGTCTGGGGACTGCACAGTTCAGATCTGGGATGCGACTTCGGGTGCGTGTCTGCAAACTCTCGAGGGCCACAGCCGTTCGGTCACATCAATATTGTTCTCAAAAGATGAACGCCGACTGGCATCTGGGTCTTGGGACAGGACAATCAAAATCTGGGATGTGACTTCTGGTGCGTGTCTGCAGACTCTTGGACGCCATAATGGACCGGTGATGTCAGTGGCTTTCTCAAATGATGGACAGCGACTGGCATCAGGGTCTCGGGACAAGACAGTCAAGATCTGGGATGCGACTTCTGGTGCGTGTCTGCAGACTCTTGAGGGGCACGAAAAACAGGTCACATCAGTGGTCTTCTCAAGTGATGGTGGTCGACTGGCATTAGGGTATGATGACATGACTATCAAAATCTGCGATGCCGCTTCGGGTTCGTGTCTGCAGACTCTTGAGGGTCATCATGAATCGGTGGCATCACTGGTTTTCTCAAATGATGAACAGTGGTTCGCTTCAGGGCCATTATTTGGCCAAGCTTCTGTGCCTCACTCTAGATCCTACCTCTGCAGCCTCAGCGCTGATACAGTCTGGATCTTGGTCAATGGGCAAAGGGTCCTTTGGCTGCCCCAATGGTCTCGTTCTACAAAATGCATAATAGCTCCCCCCAAAATCGCGTTAGGTACCTCTTCTGGCAATGTCATAATCATCGGACTTTCGGCCCGGTAACTATCTTGTGAATTCTGGTATGAAAGCGAAGTGTCTCAGGATAGAATTTGGCTTTGGATCATAGATCTTGTGTTTGATTTGCATTTGCATATATCTCAGGTCTACTGGAATCACTGAGATCAAACGGCGCGGGATTGGTAACCCGTCAGAATTAACCCTCCGCAAGGCTGACCACCGGCTTCGGGCGCGGGAAGCACGTATGCTCCCAATCAAGCTTGTGACTCGCCTTCCTCTTAAATCGTTATAATCAAGAGAACAAAAAAAACGACAGTCAACGCCCCCCCATGTTATCTCATTCCCTGTCAAGTGTCTACGCGACATGCCCTCCATTTATGGTCTAGCCTCTCTACTAGGTACTTGCACGGCTTGTTTTCTCTGTTCAGTTTCTTCACGAACCTCCGGGTCAATCTCATTGTGTTTCTAAAAAGTTCCCAAGGGTGGCTGAAGGTCTTTGCCATACCACACTTCGGCACCTGACACTTTGTCTCGGCCGCTCGATGTTCGAACCTAGTGTGCTACTCCGCGAAGTCTCCGTCTCTGTAGCGCGCCGCTAGGATTCTAGCGACGCAGCCTCTGTTCAGCCCTTTCGTCCAGTCCACCTTGAAGGGTTCAGGGAACCCCAGCTTCCATACAAGGTGATGTGTTTTTGGCCAGTTCCCTTGCATTGAGTTCCTAAAGTCTACCCTCAATGCGTCATTTTTTCACCGTCTAGCCGCCACCAATGACATCGTTCTTTCAGAGACCAGCAGATTCGCACTTTTGCAGCCCTCCTTGGCCAGCTGGTCTACTGTCTCATACTAGTACGTCGAGTTGGTCCCACTATTGTTATTGTTATTGTGTGATTTTATGTCTACCTACTGTTATTACGCAGCAATACGACTGCGTGTTCCGCACAGAAACTGCTGGTTGATGTCATCTTCCAGTAGCCTCTGGCTGGTCAGCGGTCGCAGGTTTTGCTTAGATTTTGGGCGACTCCTATGACTTTTTATGGTCCGGCGCTTAGGCCAGGAGAGCTCTCGGTCCAGCATAGCCCTAGGGCGTGCCTGCGGGTTTCCAGGGTTGGGTACATGGTGTTTTTGGTCTGCGACGACCGCATGTGAACTAGTCTAAAAGGCCGCCGGCTTTTGTCACGGGGGGTAGGTCCCGGCGGAGTACTGCCGTGCTGTTATTTTGTATGCATCGCTGTTGCCGCATAGTTTCTGTGTTCGCAAGCTTGATTAACCCCTAATATTGATGCTTTGGCGTCCATCTATCTTGTCAGTGTGCAACCTGATTGAGCTTCTACAGGCTTTTCTGGTTTGCATCAGGCATGCAGTATGGTTCTTCACCAGCCCTTTCAACTTTGCGTGCATGGCGACTCTCTCTTCCTGCTCAGTTACGTCGTCTCATTTATCTATTTGGCATTTGGCACTATCAACCCATTGCAAAGATGCCTTATATATGACCAAGATCCTTCTGTATTCAACAAGTGATGCCGGGGCCCTGATTAGCCTGGAGTACTTATCGGACAGTAACCTCTATATAAACGGGGCTATCTCTAGAGACTCCGTATATGTTGCAATATAAGCGGCCAAAGGCTGTCTGACAGCCAGGAAACTGAACAGGCGGCGCCCTTCCAAGGCGGCATCCAAGGCGACAGGGTAACTTGGCTAGGATGTAGCCTAAACGCGCACCATTTCTTTACATGGGAAACGCTACTCTAGGCTATAGTACGAAATACGCCATGTCAGGAGCCAATGCTACTACCATATATGTGGCTCCAGATATCCAACCAATCAATCATCAACACCCGTGCGCCCTTCTGCATGGCCTTCAAGTAGCTGACAAGCTGGGCGAAAGTTGAGCCTCTTGGCTAATTTCCCCTCATATAAATCGTCGACTTTCTTAAACTCATGCAGGCTGTCCTTTTAAAGTTGCTTATTGTTCACCTCCGCCACCCTAGCATCAACTTCAAAGCTTGTGAATCTTCATCCCGTACGGATTCGTCTTGTTTACCCGCCCATTTGCCTCCTTTGCTTCATCAAGACTCCTACCCTCAACTGCTGGCTCGTGTTTGTCCGATCTTCTCGTGCCAGCCAAGTCAAGACAAAATGAGCCTACCTTCACCACCAGCAAGAATCCTCTCTCTTGGTACCACCCCCCCCCTCCATGAGCTTAACCTGTTGTCGTGCTAATAACTGTTGCAGATGGCGGCGGGGTCCGCGGACTGTCTAGCTTGCTTATCCTTGAGAATATCATGGAGCTCATTAAGAGTTCAGAGGGCTTATCTGAAGTGCCAAGTCCCTGTGACAGGTTTGATTTGATTGGTGGTACAGGCAGTGGAGGGTGCGTCTTGAGCTGGCTTTACCTACATATTATCGAAGCATTACTAACAACAATACCACAGGATCATTGCTATTATGCTTGGCCGACTGAAAATGACAGTGGATCAATCTATTCAAGCATACAAAAGCCTCACTGCTAACATGGAATCTATCGCGGATCCGATGAATCCCCCCGCACCACCAGTCAGCCCGGCAGCTGAGAATCTACAAGATTGTATCAAAAGGGTGATTCGAGACTACTGCAGTAACCCGCAATGTATACCTGAGAGAGAAAACAACAGCTCCGCTACCGTTGCATGTCCGCATAAAGACATGTTGTTTCCCGACAAAGAATGCCCCAAGACGTAGGTTTCCCACCTGCAAGCACGATAGGCCTGGTATCTAACGTGTCCGAGCGTCTATCCAGCGCTGTATTAGGCATGACCAAAGTCAATCTTGACACTCAACCTACTATCTTTAAAACATACGATACGACTACAAGCCATTCCAGGATCAAAGTGTGGGAAATAGCGATAGCTACATCTACAGCGATTGCCTCCCCTAATTCAATCCCAATCGGTCGAGATCAAGAGGAGTTCGTCGATGCCAGATATGGCTACAATAATCCATGCGAAGTTCTTATCTCAGAAGCTAAAAAGCAGTTTCCGGGTCGGAAAATAATGATTCTCAGCATTGGTACAGGGCTTGGGGATGTCGTTGAGATTGGCCAGTCAGAAAACTCCGTGTTGAAAGCATTTTGCAGAATTGCCACTACCTCCAAGCAAACCCACTTGCGACTGAGACATGAATATAGCGCCATTGGAGGCTATTATAGATTCGACGTTGAGAATGGCCTCGGAGACAACATGCTCCCCGACGGTCATGAGCTAAGCGACATCTCAGGGCACACGAGAAGCTACCTCAATGAAAACCAAGATGTTCTTAAACAATTCGTCAATGCTTTTACCAGTGGCACTATTTGTCCTTCGCCACGGCCCGGCGAACAGCAAGGTGAGTAATACGAGCTGATGTGGTGATATGTGGGTATCAAGTTAACCGTCTGTTACACAGCAGTCAAGAGTAAAGAAGACAATGAATGTCTTTCACATCTCTTCGTGACTGATCCTGTCACAGACAAACAAGCTATCGAGGAAAAGAAGGGCGGTCTGCTAGACGACTGCTACAAATGGATCCTTACACACGTGGACTTTCAACGGTTTAGAGCAGATAGCGAATCCCGGATTCTCTGGATCAAGGGAGACCCTGGCAAAGGCAAGACCATGCTCCTTTGTGGCATAATCAATGAGTTGAAGTCAGATCCATCGCTGCAACTGTCCTATTTCTTTTGCCAGGCCACCAGCGTTATTAAGGCCAACACAGCAACATCTGTGCTACGAGGCATGATATATCATCTTGCGTCCCACAACCCGCAGCTCACCAAGTATGTGCGAGCAAAGTACGACACCAAGGGGAAAAAGCTGTTCGACAATGACGGCACTTGGTATGATCTCTGCGACATACTGACTGCCATGCTGAATGACCCAACGCTAAGGAACGCCATGTTGATCGT
>JAXASZ010000447.1:0-13070 GCA_038407095.1 Ceratocystis destructans
AAAATGGGGAAAGAGGTGGAGGGCAGGTTCTCCACATTTTATTGGAGTAGATAAAAAGTAGTAGAAGAAAAAAGAAGCCGAGAAGGGAACATTTGGGGAAATGAAAAAGAAGGAAGGGGAAAAAAAGTGGGGGGGAAGGGAAGGAAGAGGAAGGAAGCTACGGAGGAGAAAAAGGAGCGGAAGGGAAAAAAAAAAAAAAAAAAAAAAAAAAAGACTGGTATAGTTGGTGCCTGTTGACCATGCTCTTATATCCCTGCATTGTTGTCGGTATTTTGTATTTTATTTGTTTCATCCTATATTTTTGTGAATGATGATGGACATTGGGCGTTAATGCGCGCTGGCAAAAAGCTATGACAAGCAAGCAACAAGACCAGCCCAGACAAGAGAAACCAAACGAGCCCAGTCAGCCATGAAAACAAAGAAGTAGAAGCAGAAACCAGCCCGTTCTTTTGTGCACACCCACAAGAAAGACCCTATCGACTTGCTTTACTTACTTGCTTTACTTACCTGCCTGTCTGCCTGCTGCTGCCTGCTGCTGCCTGCCTGCCCATCTATCTACCTACACACATACCTGACCTGGGAACAGGTTGTATCAAATCTCGATTCAATCTCTTGGCATATGCACGCACGTATTTGGGTATGCATGTAAAGTTGCACGGCAAAGTTTTACCCATATCCATCACTAAGAGTGTTTTACTCTTAGCACATTACTTGCCAGCTCCATATTTCCGACTTCTCGTCATATATCATCGTCTAGTAATTCTCCTTTTTACCTCTCACTCGATGGGCCTTGCGCCGGCTGAACAAGAAAAAAGTGCCTGTTGTACTTGCCATTATCGAAGAGTCTTTTGAGGCTGAGCCCCTTCTTTCTTCTTTCTTCCTCATTTAATAGCTTCCCCTAGGCTTTGAGCACTACCCTTTTCCCTCCCCATGTCCATTATCCAGGCTGGCTCTGTCCAGGCCTACTAACCCTTAGCCCCCCTCTCCCATCTACCCATGTCTAAGGGCTTCGTATAATCGAATAGAGCTTAGGGCTTAGTGTCTATCCCCTGTTTCATGCCTGTAACTTTCAAGGCTGCCAGAGTACTGTTTCTACTAGTCTTAGCTTGTTTGTCCATTGTCGAGCTTGTCTGTCACCTTTTTGCTGCTTTAGCCGGACTTGTGAGCCATAGGGCCCATGTTCGTCTGAATTATCAATTTGGCCCTATCTCCCAGCGGGGCTAGATCTTACTGGCTGTCCTTGGGTGCTTTTGTTCTCTCTCGAGGCTAGAGGCTAGAATAGAGCACTAGTTAGACCTATAAACTCCGCCCTGACCGAGTACAAAATTACGGATCTTATTCTTGTGCGTAACCGTCTTCCAAGCCCCCCGCATTGCATTTAGTTTGATATGGGATTTATTGTGAGTCTCTCTCGAGTCTAGAATGTCCCTGTGTATAGCACCTAAATATTACCAAATCACACAGATGATAAGCCAGCGTCGCCAGAACCAAACACAGCCCTTCCCCATATGTCCATAAGCTAATAACGAACTTTCCAAAGTCCCTGAAACATAATGCCATAATACCATAAGTGTGAAACTAGGCCTATTTTACACGTCGGAGGCCGAATTCATAATGGTGCAGACTACTTACTGCCAGTGGATGGAGTTTGTCTTGTTGAGAAAAAGGGCAATCAATCTCTTGCTATCTCCGACTGTCACTACAAAGTAAAAATAAAAAAAATCCAAAGGTCTTGATGCCATCATGGGAACAGCGAAAGCAGACATGAAAAATGCACAAAGCGCATATTAGTCATAGCGATCAGCGATCGCTATTAGTCCCCAACAATTGTGACAAGAGGTGAAGAAAAGTGGTAAAAATAAATAGAGAGAAAAATACAAAGAGATTATTAAAAACTAGAGAAAAACGACAGGAAAGAATACAAAAAAAAAACAATAAAAAAATTATATACATATATATAAAAAGACGAAAAAAAAAACAAAACAAAAAAAAACAAAAAATATTACCTCGCTACTTGTATCTTTGTTCGTCGCATTCAATTCCTGGCTCATTGAATTGGAGACCCACAGCGAATTTCAGGCCGTTGCGGCCACAAGAATCAGGGCGCACCAACGCCAAATGAGAAAAAGAGAAGAGAAGGGTTAGAGGGCTTTTTGTTTGAATGGCATGGGTGTAACCCTAAAGCCCGCATTCATCGTCTGACGCTAGAAAATCACAGGGGAGAAAAAAAGAAGAAAAAGAAATTGACAAGAATCACTCTCTCCAACAAGCGACACGTGATGTGAACCATGTCCTTGGTGCAAGCAATAACGCCTCCAGGCCAGCCCATGACCCATGACCAATTTGAAATAAAAAAGACGTAAAAAAGTTCTCATAAGGAGCCCTGAGGGTAAGCAGAAGGGCTTTATCGGACTTTGCTGTCCGACCATGGAGCACAAGCACAAGGGCAAGAACATGACGAACTTGGTATTTCTGTGCTTGGATTAACAAGCTTGTTGGCACCAAATGGTGCAGAGACGTTCGTACACTTTATTTACGTACCTATGCATCAAAATAAGAGCCAAGACAACATTTACGAGTTACTAGAGCGAGCAGTTTGAACGTTTGTCGCCGTAAAGAAAAGTGATAGATACAATTGTCTGGATGCTGTCCTGTTTGCTTTCTGCTTTGGGAATGCAATTGTTCATGATGAGCTTGTTTGCCATATAGCAGGTTTCGGGTTGGAACAGAACGACGAGAGGGACAAAGAGCCCAAGGGTGGTGGGTGGTAGGTGGTAGGTGTTGGGTGATGGGGTCCCTAGCTCATCACGTGATAAAACACAGTAAATTGAAGGCCGGGAAAGCCTTTCCTCTCTGGAAGAGCAAGCCATAGAAACTGCAGAAATCACGTCTGCCCTTGTTTGTTCTTCTTTTCTCGGCTCGCTTGCTAAAAATACATACTTTTAGAGAAGGGAAGAGAGATCGACAGCCAGTAGCAAAACAAAACGTGAGATCAAGTTGTTTTCTGCCCGGTTGGGCGCTAAGCAAGCACAAGGCACAAGGCACAAGGCACAAGGCACAAGGCACAAGGCACAAGGCGCAAGGCGCAAGGCACAAGGCACAAGAAAAAGAACCCAAGACTGTTTTTGTCTTGCCTGTCAGGAAAGAAGAAAAAAAGGTTAATCTAGCAGACAGGAGGAAAAGAAGGAGTAAGCAGAAAGCTGGATACGAAGAGGCAAACAAGGGCAGATAGAACAAAGAGACAAAAAGAGTGGAAGAGCAGAGGTGCAGGTTCGTTCGCCGCTGTCATCCATGCTGAGGAAGCGGTTGTACCAGTAGGTGAGCTGGGACGGGGATGGATGGTGCAGACGTGGATATCCAGGAGGGCATACAGTATAGCAAGCAGAAGATAATACAGTACGTAGGTTATCTACACGTATGCGTGCAGACACGGGCTCTGGAACGAACGGTAGGTGCAAAGGTGCAAATGTGCAAAGGTGCAATGGCAAAAAGATACAAAGGTACAAAGGTACAAAGGTACAGAGGTACAGAGGTACAGAGGTACAGAGGTACAGAGGTACAGAGGTACAAAGGTACAAAGGTACAAAGACACAAAGGCATGAAGATGCCACCAAGATAACAAGATGCAGCAACATATCACCTCGGATTCAAAGCCACTGCCTCCGTTTCCTTTTCTTCCCAGTGTGTTTGTACCCAAAAACCGAGACGAGCCATTCTTGTCTTGCATGATACAACCAGATTAGCCAGTTGGGGGCCTCGATACCTTACTGTGGTGCATCCGTGGTTGCTAGTAGTTGATATTTTCTTGTCTTCTTTTCTCTCCTTTTTTCTTTTTCTTCTTACTTTGCCACAATGTAGGACTGTCTCTTTGTTTTATGTGATGTGTTGATGTGACAAGCGACCAGTTTTGTCAGATCAGGTCGGGTTGGGTCGGCCCAGGCCAAGTATGGTCGGGTCAGGTTAAAAAGCCAACGCCAGAATGCATATATATATGGCTACTTGCTTGCTAGATGTGTGCACGAAATGCAAGTATTATGCTACAGCCTGGCTTGCATACGACTTTCATAGAAGGGGGAGAATACATACATATCAAACACTATACGCATGAAGGAGCTGGGCCTTGGAAGAGTTGAGTGAATATTCAAGCCCCGGCCCCTGCTTTTACGACCTCTTTTTGTCTTGTTGGCTTTATGCCTCTAGCTGCTTTTCCCAGACTGTTCATGATCTTCACTGTGCTTGGAATTGGCTTATCATAATGTAATCATGGGGCCTTGCCTACCAGGCTAGTTGAGATTGAAATCTCAGATTGCAAGCTTCTCGCTGGTCCAAAAATAATTTCTATTATTCTTCAATCCTTGACGCCTACAACCTCGAGCCTTTGATCGTCATATTTTCTTTTCCCCTTTCATCTATTTTGACTCTTTGACTTCCTTGACAAAAGGTCTCTGTAGCTAGGAGGTTCCCGACACTCGGGATATGGCAGGTTAGGACAGGGAAACAGAGGGTGGGAGAAGGGGAAAGAAGAGATTGACTGTAGAGGGGAAAGAGAAGGAGAGATATCGGGAACTTTGGAAGAAATGAGGAGGAGGAGAGAAGGAGAGGAGGAGAGGAGGAGAGCAGGAGAGGAGGAGAAGAGGAGGAGAGGAGGAGAGGAGGAGAGAAGGAGAGAAGGAGAGAGAGAGAGAGAGAGAGAGGAGAGACAGAGAGAGGAGAGAAAGAAAGAAAGACAGAGAGCGAGGGAGAGAGGGATGTAGAGGAGACTGTGGATATGTGGTAGTAAGCAGGTTGTTGCTTTTTTTCATTTGCCAATAAACTTAATTTGATTTCTTTATTCTTGGGTTTTGACAACGGAGTTATTGGTTGCATTGGTAAAGTTCGCCCGCTGTCTTGTCGGATTGTGAGCCGATAAAGGCTGTTTTGGATGGCGGGGGTGGATTGGCTACCGTTGCTACTGCTGCTACTTACCCTGCCATGCATGCTGGTTTAGTTCCTATTTGCTTATTCCGTACTGTGAATGGCTAGCCTTTGTCCTTGGACTTGACCGGCTAGTAGTTAAGCTGACCATCAAAAAGAAAAGGTGGTAGCAACGACCTCATTTGTGGTGACACTTGGATGCAGAATTAGACAGCATACGTGGAATAGAGCCTGCAGTAGGAAAACTCTGCCTCTTCCCCTTGCCTTGCCAGTCCGGTTCCCCTCCTTCTCGTTCCCCTCACCCTCAGGCTGGGAACTTTGTGTGCTTTGTAGCAAGGTCAAGGCCAGGGCAAGGTGCAAGCACGTTGGCTGAGTGGCCCGAGGAAAGGGAAGGAGGTGAGACAAAAACTGGACAGACAGAAGAGAAGTACAAGCAATAGCATGCGTTGCAGGATAGCACAGCGCAGGACAATACAGCGCAGTGCAGGACAATACAGCACAGGACAATACAGCACAGGACAATACAGCACAGGACAATACAGCACAGGACAATACAACACTACACAGCACAACACTATAGCACTAGACAGCATCGTCCTCGTTGCCTACCTCGTGGAATTATATTCACTTGTTGATTTTTTTTTCTTTTTCAATTCGCTCAGTTCTCGGGATGGTATTGGCCTTTAGATGGCCTAGCACGGCGGCTTGACCCTCTTCTCTTGCGATGAAGACGTCTAGAGGCCACTTCTTTGTGTCTTCTCTTGCTACGATGACATATAGATGCCGCCTCTTTGTCTCTTCAAACCTATGGGCACCAGTAAGCTGACGTTGTGATTTGGTTGTCGCTGCTGACAGCAGGCCAAAGGCCCGGCTTCCGAAGAGCAGCAGACAAATAAGCCGGCAGGCCCTCCGTGTCAGCACATTTTTTTTAGTTAATTTTTTCACTTGTGCTGTCGGCGGAAGCCATAGAGTACAACCGAGAGCGTCCCAGCAGTAAGCCGGAGCCCCAAAAAAGCCACGACACGGAAGGGACAGAAATGGAGGGGGCGATGCAGCAAACAAAGACCAAACAAACCAGGAAAAAAGAGGATTGGACATGTTTGGATAGGAAAGAGTAGGCGAGAGAGGAACCTCAAGCAGAGGGTCGAAGCAGGATAGAAAGGGCAGGAAGGAGAGGCAGAGAGGCAAAGTGTGAGTTGGTAGAGGACCAGCGGGGGAGAGAGCGGCGAGGGAGCCATGAGGGCCATGTGTGTGATGAGAGCCGTGAGAAATGAGAGATGAGAGGTGAGCGACGAAAGCTGGGGAAGCGGAGAGGCAGAGGGGCAGAGAGGCGGATGAGCATGAGGTGGACATGGGAGCTGATGTGGACCTCAACAAGTTCCACTTGGAGAGCCGGAAATTTGCAGCAGTGCGAGCAGGACCAGCAAGGCCAAGCAGACATGCATTTGCATGCGCTTGCCTGTGTGTATGAGCACCACCTTGGAGGTCGAAACGGTACAGACTAGACTGATGGAGGGGGGAATGGGATTGGATGGTGTCGAGATGGTGTAGAGTTCGAGGAGGCGTGGGCGATAGTCTCTGGGGGGGGGGGAGGCGTGGACACGCCCATACAAGGACGAGGAGGAGAGGGGGCGTTGGATAGCAGGAGCAAGAGGCATGAGAGAAGGGGGTTGTTTGAGGGGAAGGGGTAGAGTAGAAGGGGGCGTGAATCTCTGGATCTCAGCAAAAAGAAAAAAGATCGCACCCCCTTACGACAGGCTATATCCTATTCCCCTGCTCCTACCAAAATGCTAGCATCCGAGCGAGCAAGCAGCATTCTTCAAGACCCACTCCGCTACTTATTATGCTTGGGACTGTTTTAATTCTTTTAATTCTTTTTTATTTTCTTTTATCTAGCAGAGAGGGGGGGGGGTTTCTTCTCCTTCGTCCTCCTCCCTCGAAGTGCAGGGCAGGAGTCAAAGGACACGCCCGTGTGAGCAGCTCACGCCCCATGGTCTTGGCTGCTAAATGTGAGCACCCCCTTTGCTCAGTAAACACACCCACTCACCACCCGCTCATTCTCCAGCGCAAAACGAGAAGCCCACGCCCCAGAAATAAGCCCAATAAAGTAAGCTAGTTTTCTGGCTGTAGTTGCAGTCTGCTAAGGGCAGCGTATAAAATAACGATAAAATGAAACAGAGAGCCATTCAATTAATGAATCCTGGAAAAAAATCCAAAAGAATTGGCACACCTCACCCAAAACTGCATCAAAGCAAGAAAATAGCTGCCTTTGGTTCTTTTTTTTTTTCTTTTTTTTTTTCTTTTTTTTTTTCTTTTTTCTTTTTTTTCTGTTGCTCTCTTGCTCTTGCGTTTTTCTTGGCTATTGCTCTCTTGGCTCTTCCAAATTCTTATACTTAACCTTCCATCTCCCCGTCCAACTTTTTCCCTTCTTTCCTTCTTGGCTTGAAGCTTAAACATTCACACTCACATCATCTCACATTTACACGCCCATACCTTTGTCACCAATCTCTATTTCGAGCTTGCGCTTCAGGTCCCCCCATTTGTTTATAAAGACTCACATTCCCGCCTTTCCCATCATCCATCATCATCCTCTCTGCCATTCTTCCTCAAGCCTCTTTTACTGTCTCCACCACAACCAACAATCGTCAACTACAACAACATCCGCTGCTGTTTCTGCTGCTACTCACACTACAGCTAGCCAGCCCTCCCCCCTCCAAGCAACTCTCTGTTGCCTGCCTTCGCCTTAACATCTTATTGTTAACTCAGCCAGCTAGCCAGTCCCGGTTTCTTTGCTCTCCCGGCTTGCTTCTGGTATATTGCGTCATTGGGAGCTTCTTCGCGAATACACACACACTCTCTCTCTCACTCACATCATAATCATCTCTTTGTCTCCTTTTCGCTATGTCCACCCTCGCTACTCCTGCACGTCCTCTTCAGACCTCCTACCCGCACCAGTCTCTGCACCTCTCTCGCAACATGATTCCATCACCCAACGAGAGCCGCGATGGCGCCTCTATTTCGCTTCCATCTCTCAACCAGGTCAGTCTCCTCCTCTCACCCTTGTCCCCTCCCTCTTCCGATCTCCCCTCTAACACCCCCTCTCTAGATGCTGCCCGAGTTCTACTCCACCCCCTCTCCCAACAACTCTGACTCTCGCTCTCCCCGGGCCTATCTCGCTCCGTTGACCTCTCCCGACTATGTGCACTCGCCTACCTCAAACAAGCGCCGCAGACCATCTTTCAAAGAAGATGATGCCGCGGAGAGAAGCAGCAGAGTGCCCAGAATTTATCCTAGCCCGGTTACCGACGCTGCTTCGGCCGCCAGTCGTTCCCCCTCTATGCGTGCTGCCAGCTGGTCTGCCACTCCCGCTCCTGGCGCTACTCGCACTGAGCCCCAAGCCCCTCTTCCTCCCATGTCCTACCCCCGTGAGCCTGCTCCCCATCCTCATGGTCCCGCTCCCACACACCACGCCGCTCCCCACGGCCATGCTATACCTTCCCACGTCCCTGCTCCCGCGCCGGCTGCTTCTGCGCCTCCTATGCCTCAGCATCCTTATTCCACCCTCTCTCCCAGAGAAGAGCAATACATGCACCACCCCGCTGCTGCTGCTCCTGCTGCTCCTCATCCCCATGCCCACTACCAGCAGCGCTACACCTCCGTGCCGCCTCACCACCAGTATGCCTCTGCTCACATGGCCCACGGCCACCCGCATGTTGGCAGTGGCCCTGCGCCCTATGGTTATGACCACTATCCGCGCTTCGAGGGCATGGCGGCGGCCGACACCAAGCAGCGCAAGCGTCGTGGAAACCTGCCTAAAGAGACCACCGACAAGCTGCGTCACTGGTTCATGAACCACCTGAACCACCCATACCCGACCGAGAATGAGAAGATGGAGTTGATGCGCATGACAGGCCTTCAGATGAGTGAGTACTTCCGCATCGCAAATACTAAGCTTTCCTTTGCTAACAACAAGCTTTCCCTTCACAGACCAAATCAGCAACTGGTTTATTAATGCTCGCCGCCGCCAGCTGCCCAACATCATGTCGACTGCGCGCAATGAAGCTGAGGCACGCTACAACCAGTCCAACGGCAACAAGGGATCCAGTGTTCCCCTTAGCGATGGCGACAACAACAGCAGCTACGGCGACGACTCACATTACAAGCGCACTAGCGTGTAAATCCTCGGCTTGCTATACTCTGTTATTTCATCATTTTTCTTTCCTTTGTCTTTACCAAAAAAAGACGTGTGGCTGTAGCCTCATCGGCACCAACACACCACATCTTATGTATGACGACTAGACCGGCCCGTTTCTTATATTTTTTCTTTTTCTTTTTGGCTTGGACGTTGGTATTGAGCACCATCATTGTGGCCAGAGACGGGTCGATCTTTATTTTTTTCCTTTCCTTTTCTCCTTTTCTCCTTGTTCTCTGTCTCTACATTTTTACAGTCTTTTCCGACGCGGTCTGTCTTTTCTTTTCTTGGTCATGGGTTTATACACACTGCATCCCCCCTGTTGGAGGTTCTTGGGTCTTCTTTTGTTTTGTTTCCTCATTTTCTTGATGTATACAGATTTCTTCTTTTCCTTTCTTTGTCTTATTTTTTTTTCTCATTACGGAGTAGAGAAGCATTGATGCTCTCTCTCTATTTTTCTTTTCTCATTTCATTTCTCGTTCCCCTAGTTTCATGCTGGTTGAAACATAACATCTGGGCTGGTATATCATTTTCATTTCCCTCTCCCTTTGTCTACTGCTGTCTTGTTGTTTAACGGCGTCTTTTGTTTTGGCATTAAAGACGATTATGGCGTTGTGTTTCTCGTGTCTTGTTTTACTTGGTTTATAAAGCCATTTACAGATGATTTTGCATACCTTTTTGTTCCCCGTTGTTCCTCGTCCTTCATGTTTTATTTATTTACTGAGGCTTTGATACTCTCTGCTTGTTACTGCTATTCTTGCTGCATTACCCAAGAGAAGCAATCATGAACTTTTCTTTCACATGACAAATCACCTTTTCTTTCCCCTCGGCTTTAACTTGGCGTGAAATTACATGTTGATGGATATGCATTGGCCCGCGTCAAAAATACACAGCATCCATGGCTGCTGGTTGGGGCTTGGGCATCTATGTGTGGGTGGGTGTGCCTTGTATTTACGATGCCATGCATCTTCGAGTTCCGATTCCAAGATTTACTGTTTGTCTTGGGCTGTAGTCTTGCTTGCTTGGCCTGTGTTGTGTGGCAAGCAAGATGAGGGAGTGCTGCTAGGATAGCCTCGAGTTTCCCCTTTTGCTATGGCCAGGCCGGACAGTGGATGCATTTCTGTAATTATGAGTCCTGGGCCTGCTGTCTGTCTCTATCTAGCTAGCCCGTGTAATTTACAGGCTGGCATACGGATTTTGGGCGGTAGCTAGGGAAAACGCATCTGCGCAGTGGCGTGCTTGGGTGTTGGCCTTGTTGGGTTGGCTGGGATTAACGAGGCAGGGAAGGTCGCTGTGACGTGACGCTGGATAGCGTTGGCAGGCTCGACGGCATGCTGCCCTTCTAGTGTACGATGCATGTGGAATGAACATGGCCCAGTACTTACATTCAACGTACACTATACGTCGGTGCGCGTGCAGCACATCACATCACATAATATCACATCGTTGGCCTGCATTGTACATGGACGTCTCTGCTTAAAAGTACTCTTTTCTTTGAGCCTTCCTGTCCCAGTCTAGGGGGTCCTATGTAAAAAGGGCGTACGTACTTCTTTTCGGATTGTTGTGTATCGGGCTAATCTGGGGCTGGGTTGAGATGGCTGGCCAGTAGTAACTGGCTGGCTGAATGGCACGCAGGTCTAGTGACGTGAAGCTTTGGACGATTCAAACACTAGAGCGCTTGAGTCTGGTGCATCCTACCGGGCTCGCGACAGGGTGTTCAGCTGATGAAATTTGTGTATGTGTACACGTTGCGCAGCATGTATGTGTCATGCAGTGTAGCAAAGTGCCGTGCAGCGCCCTTTGGTAAAGCGCCACTGGTCGAGTCTTTCTTGTTTGCCTTCTGGCTAGGCGGGTGGGTGGGTGAATGGACAGAAGGACAAGTGACAGCCAGTCATTAACTGGCCGCTTTGGGCTGATATTAGGGCGGGTGTGACTGGGCTGTCATGACGCTTATTAGGTGCACTTTGCCACCATTTGATGACTACGGCTAGCTGTCATTAATCCGCACCGGAGACGTCTTGTAAGGGTAACTTTGAAGCTGGAACTGCCAAGTGTTGCAGCCCACGATGTATGATACAGTGCTGCGAGCTTGTAGAAATTCCCAACCAGAAAATGCCAAGCACAAGCTGCTGGGCCGAGGGCTGTATCGTTTCTGTAGAGTAGCTTCGGTCTGCCTCAAAGGCATCACACTGTATACCAGTTGCTGACAGGTGGCGACCGGCTGGCAGCCGTAAAGCGAAGAAGCTGAATCTCAATGGGCATTATACGGAAATGCATGGTAAAGTCGCACAACGGGAGGGGGAGAGACACATGTATGCATATTTGTACTACATGATTGTGTGTATGACTGAATGTACTGAATGTATGTCTTTATCCTGCTGAGATGGCGCATAACGAGGACAGATAAATAGACAAGCAGGCAAGCAGGCCAGAAAAAGACACTTTCTTCTCCCCGCAAACTTGTGCCACAAGAGCAAAAAAAGGTTAACTGAAGCTGTTGATCATTAGCCAGCTCTCTGGCCTAGTCAAGAGTAGTTCATCAGAGCTAGTCGTCCAGCAAGACTCTAATTATTACCCGACGGCAAAGTAGTAGGAGAAGGCGTCATTTGACGTAGACATCAAACAAGACCAGGCTTAAGCTAGCAGTAAAAACACCGTCTCAGCTCATCCCATCTCACCCTCATTCTCCGCGCTCGCTCTTGTTGACAGTCTGCCGCATAAGTAGGCTCTAGCTTTGAGGGCTGTGGGGAAAAGGAGCTAGTTCTAGTGGCTGCTCAAAACGAAAGGGACAAAGAAGTCTTCAGAGCTGATTGGCAATTGCCGACGGGCACGTTGTGCGCGTGTGTGTATAAAGGCCGCCTGCAGGTGTTGGCAAGGAAAATCCCAGTGCGGGAGAAGGGGATGAGGCTTCTCTGCCACTCTACGATCTTGGAGGCATTGCTTCATGGCGTTTGTGCCTATTTCGTATTCTTGCAGTTATCAAGGATGGATGACAAACGCCATCGTCCCAATTCTGGATAGCCTCTGGCCTGTTCTTGCCTATTAACGGCGACCGCCCGAGAATTAGCCGATAGACAAAAAAAGAAGTGCCTCAATGGATTGGGGCTGCGCTGCGCTTTAATCTTGTCTGTCGTCAGGGGAGGCACGCTTTCTTTCGTTTCTGCTTTTCAATGACGAATTCGAGCGGTAGCAAACGTCACCCTTGGACAGTCATGGGACTGATTATATGGGCGCTGTTATTTCCCGCCCTTGCTCCTATACGGTTGCTACTGTGTCTTTTGCCAGTTCAGTCCCCCTTTGGAGCGTTAATCCGCGGTCATCATTGCATGTATTTCGGAGGTTGGAAGCTTGCTTCCTGTTTCGGCCTTTCTTGCTAATAACCCATTGCTCCTTCCTGTTTTGCATGTCCCACCCAGACTTTGGTTGTGTGTAGGCCGGAATAGCGATCTCGAAAGGGAAGGGGCGGAGTGTTTGGCTCAGAGTTTTTATGTTTTCTTGTATCTGATCGTTCGTTTTTTGTCGCTGCTCTTGCTATATGCGCCTGTTGCTACGTTGCTTCCTGCTTCCTCTATACGTGGTATTCTTTTTTTTTTTCTTTTTTTTTTTTGGTGGGGGAACGAAGAAGGAAGGGACTCACTCTACTTCGTCCCCTCCACCTTTTTTTCTTCCCTCCTTCTGTTTCCTATAATTGAATTTAATCACGATCAACGCCAAACTTGCTTCCTTTTCATCATGGCATTTCTCTCCTTTTTGCTTGTCTTTCCTTTCCTCACGCTATGCCTGCTCGTTAGCTCGTTAGATCGCATGTCTAACATGCCCTAAGGGTTCTTGTGTCTTGTGTCTTGTGTCTACTTGCTGGCCGTCATTTGTCCTCTCGCCTTCGCTCTCTACCCCGTCTGTCCGTGTGGTTAATATGCCTTGGTATTCCTCTCCCCCCCCCCCCCCCCCCCACCCCCCCCCCACC
>JAXASZ010001018.1:0-13012 GCA_038407095.1 Ceratocystis destructans
TCTTGGCGCCATATTTTTTTCAAACTGCCGAATTGCAACAACACGAGATATTGTAACGCAGACTTGACAACCGTTCGTCTCATTTGTAGCTTCACCACACGGAAAGCACACGCAGCCGACGGTTGCATGAATGCAAATATAAATACATGTATACATCGGTTAGTGCTGGAATTTGCCTGTTCCAGGCTGACCCTAGGCCTACCACTGCACCGTGGACTGTAAATAGCGATATTCATAGGAATAATATGGGATCGCATGAAGCATCTCTCTGTATTCTCTGGTTCGTCGTTTCTTAGCCAATGGCTGTCTGCGCTCATACTGTTCGAGACCTTTCTCTCGATATGCCCTCGTACGAACGCACAGAACACACAAAAGCAAGACAAGTTTCCTACCAGACAAAACGCATGATTCACGAGACCCTTGATTCTTGCCTTGTGCCACAGCTTGTTATACGTGAGTCATGTGCTACCACATTGTAAACCTCAGTCGGGCTCAGCATCATCACCAGCCTTCTTCCTCAGCCTTCAAATCCCACATCCCCTCCCCCCTCCCCCCTCCCGTATGCCTCGAGGGCTTCATGTAACATTGTCAGCACGTGGAGGTTTGCTGCCCAATTGCCGAAGATACACTGCAGCATCGGTTCAACAAACAGCCTCGGGCGAACTCTCAGCACAAGCCAAGTGCAGCTCCTCTGCAATCGATGGCCGCCGCTGTGCCGAGAAGATCTCGAGATCTTGACTTCCCCAAGACCCCAAACCTAGGAATATGACAATAAAAGACCGCTGCGCATCAAGCCCATGCAGCGTGCCTAAATGAAGATGCTGTGTATCTATAAAACAGGAAACAAGAGGGATTTAAAGAGACATCTTGGGCCAAGAAGGAGCCCATGTGTGTAGGTACATCTGGCTCATCGTGGTACAACATTATGTATAACGGCTTGGTACAGCACCCAGACTCGTATTTGGACTTGCCTCAATCCCTCGCCAGTGAGATGAAAAACCAGACACTGCGTACTTCCTTAGCTTCTGGGTCTAATTCCAGGTACGAAGGCAGATGTAATATACTGTGCTGTGAATGCAAAAGAGGGGTTCTTTTTGTCAAGCGCCATTGACTGTACCATCTCATCCACTACTTTTTGCTGTTGTAGCGTCTGCTAGTACTCTTATTCGGCGCCACGTTTTACTGCACTGGCTCATGCAACAGGAACTACTTATCGGCGCTGGGAACGAAAATGCAGGCAAGCAGCAAAAGCTCAGCAGAAAGGATTGCAAAGCATGCTAGTAACAGAAGGAGGCAAGGCCCACGCACGCCTATCCAGAGGAAGCCGGAAAACCTGTCCCAAAACGATCTTCAGGTGTTGTCGATCACGGATTTAGCTCAGGCCCCTTTTCCCCCCTGAAAGCCTGTGGCAGACCTGTAACAAGCCGCTGGCGGGAGGACTTGATAGGCGTGTTGGATGTGGCAAAGACTAGCAACGCCTATGAAGAATAGAAAAAAGACTTGGGATATAGGGCATCCTAGGCTTACATGGTGCTCAACAGGTTTTCTGTTGGAAGTGAGAAATTGGAGTCCTGGGACATTGGAGAAGGAGGCTGCGACAAGCGAGACAACAAGACCCCCCCCCCTTCCCTCAAAGACACATACAAAACGAAGTAATGTGTTGTTTTGACAAGTGACTTTGACCTCGACTGGACCTGACAGAACAGCGTCCCCTAAAACCTATGATCTTAGGTATCGGCAAGGTTTGAAGAAGACGCTACTACCAACTAGAAACGGTCAGTTCTTACGGGAAATTTTCGCCCGAATCACAAAGACACGGGTCACTCTGGGAGGGAGAAGCCCCCAAAGAGAAAAAGAAAAGGAAGAGAAAAATAATCATAACAAGTCCAGCCTAGATTCCGGTATTGTCTGGGGACTGTGTGACATAGGATGTGCCTCGGCACGGGAAATGGTCACTTTTTGGGAAGAAAAGGGAAAGTGACGGCGGAGAAACACATGATAATTTCACCGTGCCGGCGGCTGAACCGTTGTTTGTGGTAGCTTGCTTGGCTCTAGCTCGTTAAGATTAGATGGTGATATTTATAACGCACTGCTGCTTGTCTTGTCTTATTAAGGCTCATCCTTGAACCGTTTCTTCACTGCTTGTTAAGAGACGGTGGTTACAGTACAGAAGCTTAGACTTTGACGAAGCTCCAATCCGTCTTTTTGGTTCCTCTTTCTCTGGGGGGGGGGGGGGGGGGAGGGAAGGGGCCTTTGCTGAAGAATGAAGGGTTCAAGGTTAGTGTCCTGGCTGCGGCTCATTTCGGCTCGTGGGGGGGGGGTCATGATATGGCAAAAGACCAAGGTAGACAAAACAAAAGGACTTGCCCAGTATAGATGCATAAGAGCCGTGTAATACTATTACCTATTACTATGGCTATATTAAACCTGTTGGAGGGTGCTTGGCTGCAGAGGGGGGCCTGGCTATATGTGGAGAGAGAGGATGAAGAAAAACAAGGACGAGACGATGGATGCAGGTTGTGACGGGCCTGTTGCCAAGATACAAATGAACTGGGGTTATGGTGCAAAAGACAGACAGGCGAGAAATCATGGGACGGGATTGGACGAGGGGGGCGTGAAGACGGGAGGAGAATAGAAAGAAGACAACTGCAGCAGCTTTGCATTTTGATATTCTTCTATCAGCTATAGCCGCAGCACATATAAAGGCAAGTCAGGGAGCTCAGAGCCAGCAAGCCAAGGATAAGAGGGCCTTCCTAAATTTGCTTTGTCCAACAGGCGACCCTCCGTATTGGCAAAGTCCGGCGTGGCATAAGCCTTGCTTAAGGTAACTTTGTACATGCATATATAGACTTGGGGTTTTATTTCGCATCCTTGTATCTTCGCAAATCTCAGAAGACCGGCGGCGGAAACGGGGAAGCAAGCTCTAGAACGGGGAATGAGGGAGAAGGAGGGAGAGAGCTAGCAGGGAATGAGCTAGTAGAGGAAGAAGAAGACGGGGTTGATTGAAGGGGAGGGAGACTGGGTTGAATAGAAAGGAGAGGAGGGAGAGGAGGGAGAGGAAGAAGAGGCGAGGCGAGGAGAGAAAAGGCCAAAACTGTCAAAGTTGCTCTACCAAGGCAGGATTGTCGTATAGTAGAGGTAAACAGTATCACAGAAAGATCCTTGTGCGCAGCGGTCACAATTCATACACACGCTATCTTGGCCAAATGAAGCTTAACGAGACATCAATTCTAGCTATAGTCAGAAGACAGCTAACAAACCGGCAGCACCCGTCTTCAGTAATATTTCCTTGTTCCCCCTCTTACTAGTCGTCGTCCAGTCCTGTGAGCCCGCTCGTGAGGCCCTGCATCCGCCGGCCGACCAGATCGTCTTCACTACTCAACCGTCCCAAATCTGGCTTCACGTCGTCCGACGTCTTGGCAACCAATCGCTCAATCTTGTGCTTCCATGTAAGCGGCTCGTTGCTCTCGTCAGGTGGTGCTGCCTGGACTTTGCTGAGGCCATCTTCCAGAGATGCCACCACCGTGTCGCTACTACTTGCAATGTCGCCTTTTATAGCGCTCGGCGATTGCTGCTGTGGCCGTAATTTGCGCTTAAGATTCATCTCTAGCGGCTTATCCTCGGCATCTTCGTCTGTCGTATAGTCGGTAAGAGCTGCGCGTGCTGCTGCCTGCCTCTGGAGGAAGTCCCGACGCCGGATCTCTCGTCGGCGAATCCCCGGAGAACATTGAAATGATTGCTCGATCCAGCCGGCTGAGCGCTCCAGCAGCTCCCAGGCAGGCGGATAGAGAGTAGGGAACTGCAGAAAGCCGTGTGAAATTCCCGGGAGCAGCGTCATTTCCAGGATGTCTGACTCGGTATAGTTATTGTCAGGATGGTGTTGCAATGTTATCTCAGGGTCTGCAGCATCAAGATCAAAGAGATAGCGGCGGGCCTGGCGCAGGCGGCCGGCAAAGATCACAGTATCGTCAACTAAAGGGTCCCGCTCGCCTGTGAGAAAAAAGGTCTTCGGAAAGTGAGACAGCAGAGAGTCTGGAGCTATTGTGGGCGAAAGAAGATAGTCTGTGCGGAAGTCAGGCCGGTTGTGCGGGCCAATGTACATGATAACCATGGCACGCATCATTTCGGGGGTGAGAACACGGTCGCTAAAGTAGGAAATTTTGGACGACATGGCAAGCCGTGTGCTGAGTGGCTGTGGGTGGAATGACGATGCCCGGGAAATAGTGGCGCCAGCCTCTGTTGGTGCAATCTCAGACGCAGGCGGCTGGCTGGAGCCCCCGGGAACTGCAGAATCTGCAGGTGTGGCCGTCGCGGCATTTGGCGCCTTCGTCTTTCTTGTCTTCCTCGGGACTTGAAAGCGCTCTGGTAGTTTCTTCTGTACCTTTTCTGCCGGTGGTGAAGCATCCTCATCATCTGAGTGATGTGGAGTGCCAACCAAAGAACTGTACTGCATCGTCTTGCGCCTCACGATGGACCGGTTTGTTCGTCTCATGCTGCGATCTCGAATAAGAGCCATCTCCTCGTCGGACATCCAGCTACCAATGTTCATGTCGAGCGACGGGTAAAAGAGCAATAGGCCCTCGGGGAGCGGCAAGTCGCTGTTTCTGTCTGTAGCTGATAAATGGCCAACAGTACGCTCTATAATCATCAACGTCGTGCCTACAGCAAGGTTCCCACCCGAGCTGTCGCCTGAGATGGTTATTTTAGGAACCTCAGTGCCGGCAAGGCCAATACAGCGGCCTTTTGTCCTGACAAGCATCGTAAACACGTCAAAGCACTCATTGAGAGCATATGGGTACGGAAATTCGGGTGCCTTTCTGTAGTCCAGGGCTAGAATGGGAATGCCAGTTTTAGACGCCCAGCAGCCCAGCTTATCGTCGTTACAGCGGGGGTCCATGGCCACAAAGCCGCCGCCCGGAATGTCTATCAGCACCCGTCTGTGCTTCCGGAGCTCAGCGAGAGTGCCGTCAAAGTATAGCCATGCTGTTACTGGCTCGGTATAGTCGCTACCAGGGGGCCGTGCAATACGCAGTTGCCTGGGCGAGCTGCGCATGAACCGTGGCCGTATCAGACCTTGCAGGAAACTGAGATATGGCGACGTGCCTTTGTTCCATGATACGCGCATGTGGTCTATAGTGAGGTTTCCGCGTACGCGGCGCACCTTTTCGTCGGCCATATCGGCGGCAAAGAGATAGAATGCAGTGAAGATGACAGATGCGAGATCGCGTAACCGGCGGTTCTTGATCTTCATAGCAGTCCAGAAACCGGCATCCAGGGCCGTCAAAACCCATGTTGCACGAAAGAAGCCTGCTTCGTACATTTTGGAAAGCGGATCGGGACTGGAAAGCCCAACCAAGGAGGAGAAGTTCTGGGCGGCATAGAGAGACATGATAGTGAGGGTGACGATTTGCCACGTTGTTAGACGTTTAGTCAAGAACTTGGACAGGATGCGAGCAATAGGCGGACCGTGTTTGCTTCCTCTATGGTGGAAAAGGGGGGAGGGGAGTCAGCAGGTGAAATCTACAGTGCCCAAAAACGGAAGGGTAGAATGAAACATAGGACGTACCTCTTTAGATACATGGCCCAAAACGAAAGGACAGCCAGCACCTGGAGCCGGCGGGATCTGGCAGAAGGCCGGCCCAAGACGTGATCAATCATGGTGGAGTAGAGCGGCAGCGGAGACGTTGGCTACTACGACGCCAGCATGAAGAAGCGAAGACGAGACTAACAAATACAGCGTCAAATTTCCTAAAACCCTTGGATTGCCGCGGAGTATTAAGTAATAAAGCCGTAGGTTGGCAGGGCAGAAGAGAGGAAAAAGGAGCAGAGAAACAAGGCGACCAAAGAAAGAAACTACCAAGTCAAGCCACTAAGTCTCACGTGGGGAGAAAGGCAGAAACACAGCTGTTATGTGCTCTCAAAGAGGAAAGCTGAAACTATGATCATAGACAAGACCAACGAGACCCTAAATCGCTGCTCTAAGAGCAACTGAGACAAATCGTGAGAAGGTGTGAAGAGAGGAAGGATGAAGAGAGGCTCTTTGTTTAGCTCTCTGGCCACCAAGATGATTTGCAGGTTTAACGGCCAGCCAGTTATTGCTGTTGTATTTGCGCTTCTTTTAACCTACTGGTTGTCCTTCCCTGGTCTACTACAAATGCCGCTCGTTAGCTGTCTTCCTGCTTTTAAGCCTGACATGTGAAAGTGGAACTCCCGAAATCACATGGCATTTGGGGAATCTTCGGAACGTAAAGCTAATCCTTGAGTTTTAGTATCTAAGGCCCATGAAAAGTCTTGTTTACTGCCTCTTTTCATACATACTAGCCCCCTTTTTCAAACAAGTTCGTCGTCTTATCAATTTATCCGAGCTTTATCGGGAGCTCCCCCGGAACGGAAACGGAAGATTTGCTTGGCTAGCTTCCCCTTGGGGAACGTATAGATATGGAGAATGGAGATACAAGAAAAATTAGTGGCCATAGGAAAGGCTGCGTTCTTTCTTGCTGCGTAGATCTACTCGCCGGCTCTTCTTTTGTATCGCTTGATTTTCCCTTCTTTTTACTGTTGTTTTCTGCATTGTTTTGCTCACCTAAGCTGCTGGACCGCTGAGCCGCTTTTACCCCAATACCACAGAGCCGATGACGTCATATACATGAGACCCTAGTCTTTGTAACCCTAAATAAACCGATCTCCGAACTTCCCGTCCTGGCAGCTGGGCGTGCTGCGCAGCCGTTTTTGTCCTAGGTCATCCCAAGACGAAGGAAACGTCCTTCATTTGAAATCATGCCGATAAGTTCTAGTAAAGCATGAGCATGCACCCATAATATCGGCTGCAACGGTAACAAGGCTGGTGTGTTACGTAGCAGAACACTGACGGGGGGACAAGATACATCCGCTGTTGAGGTGTTGTCACTTGACAAGAGCGTGACTCCGCTGGAGGACAAAGCTCGCTTGTCTTTATATAGATATGACTAGAAACCCCCGCCCATCGCCATGGCTGGCATGCTACGGTTGACTCTCAGCACGTTTGGCTGGATACAAAGCATGAAGTTCTTCGCATCGCTCTTGCTCGCGGTTTCGTGCCTTGCCGGAGCCCGAGGCGGATTGACCCTGACGTCGAAAACCACAGTCGTCAACAAATGCACCTACCCACTCTACTTGTGGTCTGTTGGCTCGACGCTTAGCCCACGATATCGCATAGCACCACGCCACGGAAGCTACTGCGAATTCATCCACACAGACCAGCTGTCGCTGAAGACCGGCATCGCGCTAAAGATTACGCCCAACCATAGCACTCTTTTTGACGAGAGCAGCCAGATGATATTTGGATACACACTAGACACGGAAATGGAACCCAGCGTGTTGTACTACGGCCTTAGCAATGTCTTTGGCACCCCGTTTGAGGACACGAAGATCACGCTGGAGAGCGACGACCCGGAGTGCTCTAGACTGGAGTGGCCGGATGGAATGAACCCTGGCTATGGCAACTTTATGCGGGCGTGTTCGCCCGACTATAGTGTGATGATGGTGATATGCGCGGATGGCAATACAGCGAGCTGCGGTGGAGAGATAGCAGATGGGGCCACGGAAACGACTCTTTGAGGGGTGGCTTTGGCTTGCATACTGGAAGCATTGTTTGTAGTTGCGGTTTCTGGGTAGTGATGCCTCTGTCTCTGCCTCTGCCTCTGCCTCTGCCCAACCCTTCCCCTTTGGTTGTTCCAGTCACAGCCTCATGCTACCTTACTGTTCTATCACCTTTATTCATTGGCATCTTCTTATCAGATGGCCCTTCTAACGTTGCCCCGTCTCAAGCTTATCGATAAGATGACGTTTCTTGAAAAGCCCACAAAAGATGAAGGCTGCAGCAAAGCGGGACCGGCTTTTCACCAGATTTACTTAATAATTTATTTATTTTTGTACTTGAAGTTTTCACTTTGTCTCCTGCTCTTTTGGGCAATGACTTGCTGTTTTGTGAATGTTTTCGCAGCCTTTACCGGCGTTTTTTACAGGCCTTTACAGGCGTCTACAGGCCTTTACAGGCTTCTACAGGCTTCTAACCCTTCTCTAGCCCCTCTGCAATGCATCCCTGGTACTTGTAAGGCCTCAAAAAACGGGTCTCCTCACCTACAACTGTGACTAACAAAAACGGTAGTGATTAATACAAGGTTTTTGGGTTTTTTATTCTTTTTATTTTGACATCGGAATACCAACGCCGCTGTTTCACTGAAACGCTCCCTTCTTAGTCTTCTTCCTTTCTTTATATACTCTCGCATGCTTTCGTGCTGCTCTACTCTTAGATCTAGGCCTCTCTTATTTCTCATTGAAATCAAACTATTCACTCGCTTCTCGTCATCGTCCTCCCTCCCCTCCTCCTCCTCTCTGAATCTCCCTACACTATCATGGCTTTCCGTATCGCTATGCGCCGCCAGATTCTGGCTCGCATGCCCTCTCTGACTCAGGCTGCATCTGTAAGTTAACTCTCAATATTGTGCATCTGCTTAGCTCCTTAGATTGATACCCTCGGTTGCTGACGCCCCCCTCCCTCCCCGTCTTGTCCTGTGTCTTATGCTAGACCGCCACCGCCACTGCCACTACTACTCCCACTGCTGCCTCGCACCCCGACCCTATGGATGGCACTAAGAGCGCTTATATTGTCTCTACCTCGCAGCCCTTTATGGTGGCTACCTACTCGCGCCCAGCCCCCGTGTTTGTGCGGGGCTCTGGCTCTACCTTGTACGATGCCGAAGACCGTGCCTATCTCGATTTGACCGGAGGTATTGCTGTTAACTCACTCGGCCACTGCGACCCTGAATTCACCCGTATTCTGGCAGACCAGGCTGGCCAGCTGATGCATGCCTCCAACCTATACTACAACCAGTGGACCGGCGCACTTAGCAAAGCTCTCGTTGAACAAACCAAGGCTAGCGGAGGCATGCACAACGCTTCTTCTGTTTTTGTGTGTAACTCGGGCTCTGAAGCAAACGAGGCCGCCCTTAAGTTCGCGCGTAAGGTCGGCAAGGTTGTCGATCCGTCGGGTGCCAAGCATGAGATTGTCTCGTTCCACCAAGCTTTCCACGGTCGCACTATGGGTGCGCTATCCGCTACCCCCAACCCCAAATACCAGAAGCCGTTTTCACCCATGGTGCCCGGCCACGTGTACGGCACATACAACGATGTCGCTGCCATTGACTCCTTGGTCACTAAGAACACTTGTGGCGTCATTGTTGAGCCCATCCAGGGCGAGGGTGGTGTCAATGAGGGCTCTGTCGAGTTTCTCTCTGCTCTGGCTGCCCGCTGCCGTGCGGTTGGCGCCGTTCTGATCTACGACGAGATCCAGTGCGGCATGGCCCGCACTGGCAAGCTATGGGCGCACTCACACCTGCCCTCTGCCGCCCATCCGGACATTATCACCACTGCCAAGGCTCTGGGTAATGGCTTCCCCATTGGCGCCACTATCGTAACGGCCGATGTTGCTGCCAAGATTTCCGTCGGCGACCACGGTACTACATTTGGCGGCAACCCTTTGGCTTCTCGCCTAGGCCACTATGTACTTGGCCGTCTGTCCGATCCCAAGCTGTTGGCCGGCGTTGAGGCCAAGAGCGCCCTGTTCCGTGAGCAGCTGCTGGCCCTGCAAAAACGTTTCCCCGACCTGATCACTGAGGTTCGTGGAAAGGGCCTAATTCTGGGCGTGCAGCTGACCCGGGACCCGGCTCGTATTCTACAGGAGGCTAGACATCGCGGCCTATTAATCATCACCGCTGGAACCAACACCTTGAGAATCACCCCCAGCCTGACCATTGAGGACAGCGAGATTGTCAGGGCTATGGACATCCTCGGAGACGCCATTGCTGCAGGCTTGTAACAACAATAAGCGTCTATCTGGCCCTCTTTCTATGTTCCCGTTGTTTAATTTGCCTTGCCTAGACTTTTCTCTTCCTTGTATATATACATATATTTGTTCATTTATTGGGGGTCAGGGCGTTGACAAGTCTTTATCACAGGTCATGATGCACAATTATAAAAAAAACCCCAAAACAAAAGGCATGGAGGATTTGATGCTAGTTAACTTGGTTGACGACTTAAAAGAAGCTTCACAATGAAGTAGGCTAGAATTACGCCATTTCGTATAAACATGTTTGCATGCTGTGTCCAATTCCTACGTAGCCCACGGCATGATTATGTACCCATAGCTCCGACAAAATCTCTTCTAGCTAGAACAAACTCTTTTTGCTTCTTGCATTGGACAGAACTGCCATGCCACCAAACCACCCATGATTCGCCATTCACGTTCACTCTGTCGTATCCATGGCATCGGGCTCGGGTGCTAGCTCGTCAGCAACCTCCAAGGCAGCCATGTCCTTCAACCGTTGCTTTGCGGCCGCAAGTTTCCCTTCCTTCCACTTAGCGATGCGATCTTTAAGATCCGAGTCGGGGATGACATCATCAATGGTCATAGGCTGTCTTGTGAATGGATCTTTGGCGTCTGACAGTAAGTGCTGTACAATCGTTGACCGATCGACAATGTTTTGAGACGGCAGAAGTACAGGATCTTTCATCAAATCACCTAGAATAGGATCTTCAAACTCGGCTGGGATATCACCCAGATCGAGCTCAGCCTGGTCGGCCTCCGCCTTAGCCTCGAAGAAGCGGTCCTTGATCTGGGCAAACAGCTTCAGCTCAGCTGGATCCTTTACCAACTTGTTAGATAGGATAGTGTATGCACGATCAAAAATAAGAGGCTTGTACGAGCGGCCATCAGCAGCAACGGCCTGGATAAAGTCAGGAGACGACCCTAGGTTGATATAAATATCAATAAAGTCCGATAATAGCTGGATAGGCCGAAAGTGGTACTTTTCCGGGTTGGTGACCTTGAGCTGTCCACCCTTGGGGCCAGCTAGAGTCTCAAGGTTGTAGTTCATCATGCTAGCCAAGCGGTGCACAATTTCGGGCATGATAAAGGCATCCTTGAGGGCCAAAGTAAAAAGTTTCATCATCTCCAGGGTTTCGTTTGCCAGTTGCATGTAGCTAGTAGCCGATGAAGCCAGCTGCTGGAGCTCGTCATCCTTCTTCTGGCGATCTTCCTGGCTCAAAGTGTTAGGGGCATCCGAGGCCAGCTCCTTCTCAAGCGCCCGAATCCGAGGAAATTTGCCCATGGCCTCGTCAAGCACGTAGGTAGTATCGTTCAGCAGCAGGTTGACAAATTGGACAAAAAACTCCCGGTTAACCTTGCTCTCATGTTTGAGCTGTTTGCTGTATACTTCGTTTCGGCTCCAGACAGTTTTGATGACTTGGAAGATTTCATAACGAATGTTGAATTTGTCGTAGAACTGAGAGCTGACCCCCGTATTTTCACACTCAATGTAGAATTTGATAAGCGCATGCAAGAGATGCTTGTTTGCAAAGTCGGAGGAGGCAAGCAAGTCTGTCATGACGCCACCTTGATATTGGCTAATGGGCCATGTTCCAGAGAATAGCAGCGTAACCAAGGACGACTTGAGGTAAGGATTTTTGATGAGCTCCGAGCATTCTAAGAATGTGATGCACAGGACCATCAGTTCAGGCCCGGTGGAGAAAGAGAGAATCTGAGGGACATAACGATATACAAACTTGAAGTTGTCCACCACGTTTTGGAGGGCATACTCAGGCAAGCACGAAAATGCCCTATTTTCCGTTTGCGAAAGTGGAAGCGTTATGGTGCGGCCAGGGATGTAGTCGCTTTGACTGCCCACCCTAAGTAGCCACACAGCAACATAACGCATGAACCGAAGAGACGTCTCCTGCATCTTCTGGTCCATCATAATACCTTCAATGGAGTGCTTTTTGCCCGTCATGACGTCAATGAAGTCACGGTGGCGAGCTATGACACTCTCAAAGTGCGCTATTTGCACAGGGTTGTGGGCAAATTTTGGCCGCTCGGCTTCCATCTTCGCTAGATTCTTCTCAAAATACTTGATTTCGCGGTCCATATTCTTGAGCTTACTTGAAACCGACTCGATTCCATAGTGATGGGCAGCAAGGGCGAGGAAGAAAACCTCGGAAATAAAATGGGATGAACCGGGGATAGTCTGTGCATAATACTCATTGGACGTGGCTTCATCTGCGTTTATCTTGGTCTCATCTGAAATGGCCACTCGGGGGTTTTGGCGGAAGTAATCGGCATTAATCTTGTCCATCTTGTTAAAGCTGGTGTCCATGAACGGCTCGCACAAACAGTCGAGGATTCGGGTGGCATTGACCATCAAGCTATCTGACGAGACTTCTTCTGGCTTGTACTGCATGGCACGCCGCTTGTGGTTCTTGTTGACAACTAACGCGAACCAGTCCAAAGTCTTGCCTCGCGTCTTACTATCAACACGCACAAAGGCATTAATGATTCCTAGAAGGTCTATCTGTAAAGCCTGGAGAGTCATGCGCATAGAGTCTTGAGATCTAGCAATCGCAGCTTTGTCCATGGTGCGTGGAGAAGGAAAGAAGACCTTTACAGATGCAGTGCGCAGGGGCGACAAATTGAAAAAAGGCCCCAGAATGGTGCTCGTCTGGATATCAGGCGCGTTTTCAGCACCAAGGAAGGCAGGGTGTTCAGCAACAATACGCAGGAGATCAGGGAATTTGGAATATAAGAGCAAGGCCTAGGTGCAAGTCAAGAGATTAGCTGCAAGGCACATGACAAAGGGCTACCTATTTGAGCAACTTACATTAAGATGGCCTCTGTAATCCGACTCCATAGTCATCTCGGCGACCTGCAAGCTCAAAATACGTAGAGCTTCGGCAAAGACGTCGCTGAGACCCTCTACTTCATCAAAGCGGCCGATAGCCTCCTTGAGGAACTCGTCATCAATACCACAGGAGTCTGTCGGGTGCAGAACGAGGCTTTGTGCCAGATATTGGGCTGGGAGTTTGTCGTCTTCATCGGTGTCGCGACTAGAAAGGCAAAGTTGGTTAGCCAGTTAATCGCAGGTTTTCAACGACATTTATGTATAGAAAGGTCCTACCCAAAAAGCATGGGCATTGTAAGGGC
>JAXASZ010000870.1:0-12769 GCA_038407095.1 Ceratocystis destructans
CATATGCTGGGCAATAACCCCCCCCCCCCCCCCCCGTAAACTATCCACCAGTGGCGGACGTGTGATATCCGTTCATCTAGGCAAGCTTTCGGCCCTGATCCGTTGAATACAAGCATACTCTGCATTGCGGCGCGGTTTAAAAAGCAGCTCTATGCCCAAGGCCAGTCTACTCATTGCGCTAGCCAAGACAAAATTCTAATTAACGGACAACGACAAGGACAGCGGCACCAACATACTCCCATGTCCTGGTATCTTGGTCATCAAGCAGCGATGTAGATAAGTACATCGCGACAGGCTAGAAGCAAGGGGACCAAGTGCCAAGAGGACAAGACAAGCCAGGGGCCGCCAAGTTCAAAGAGGCAAAGACGAGACGAAACCGTCTAAAATTAGAACGGATATTCCGCAATCTAGTCAAATCGGATTAAGCGTGCTCCTCAACTCGTTCAGCGGGGAAACATCTCGTACCGAGAGAGTAAGTAGAATTAAGGGTCGAGCAGTCTCGCACGGAGACCAAGGCAAAGCAGAGCCTAGACGTCGCTACTGGTTAGCTTCATGTGAAATAACGCTTTTTGGTCTCGATCATCAGGTATGTTTTGCATGTGTGCACATTCACGAAAGCACCTCAAGTGGAATAGAAGAATAATATATCGGATAATATTAGAGAAACAGCAACAAAAAAGACAAAAGAACTATGGGTATGTACAAAACAAAAGGCTCGATCGATATGGCCTAGTCCCCCTTGACGTCACGTGCATTTCTTCATGTTCCATGGTCAACGGACGAGCCGGAAGCCCCGGCTCCTGTTAACCACAAGATCATGCTTTTGAGTATCGAGAGTATTTGAGGTGAGGTGAAAGTGCAGGTAAGTGTGGTGCCGATATTTGTGCGTGTCTTTCGTCTTCCCGCTTCCATTTTCAGATTTAGTGTCACGTCACAGTTGGTGGCCCAGCTTCATCAGGCAGTAGAATGGACATAATGACTGTGCATTAAATGTTGGGTAGATATCATACAGACAAAGAAGATACAGTGAAAGAAAAACAGCGCAAAATATAGGTCGGACGCCGGAAGTGAGGGAGAATAAGGTAATAATAAAAAAGGGCGGGAAAAAATAGGGCACGAAGGCAGCCTTAGGCTAGCTAGGCGAGTCCAATGATGCAGGCTAGAGGAAAAACAAATGAACGGAAAAGGAAAAAGAACAGAAGACGAACAAAAAGCAAACGAGCAAGCAGCTAACAGATCAGAAGCAGGCTTTTTTCTTTTCGAAATTCTAGTATTCCTTCTTCTCTTCTTCGTCATCGTCACCGGCATCAATGTTGATAGACACGCCGAGACCGTTGATGCTGAGCTTGAAACTGGGAGACTCGTCGAGGTCGATATCAACATCAACGTTAATGAGCTTGGGAACAGCCTCGAAGAGCTTCGACAGTCCGTAAGCAGGCAGCTCTTCAGGCTGGCTAGGCTTGACAACAGACACCTGCTCGATCTCGATGCTGTAGGTGTCGATCTTGTCATAGGGAACAGCAGTGCCATCGGGCATCTCGAACTTGATGACCATGGCCTTCTGGATGGCGGCGAGCATCTCCTCCTCGTTGTTGCCGGTGATGCCGGCAGCCTCAATACCCTT
This sequence comes from Ceratocystis destructans, assembly GCA_038407095.1. Lineage (NCBI taxonomy): Eukaryota > Fungi > Ascomycota > Sordariomycetes > Microascales > Ceratocystidaceae > Ceratocystis > Ceratocystis destructans. The sequence continues at coordinate 1,625 of JAXASZ010000870.1, forward strand.
CTGCAGAGAGATTTCGCCGTTGACCATACCCTTCATGGGGTGGGCCAGCATGGTGAAGGTACCGGCGGGCTTGTCGTTCAGGAAGATCAGCATAGAGCAGGGGCGGGGGAACTTGTCGACAACAATGTGCACCTCAGCGAAGTACTCGGTGACAGCCGAGCGTCTCTGGGCGTGTCTGCGCACCTTGCTAGAGGCGACGGGGGTTCCCTGGGGACCGTACTTGCTGTTGACGATGGCGGCGATGTCACGGGTGATCTCCTCGGTGCTGCGGCTCCAGGGCTGGATACCCTCGTAGCTGTATCCCAAATCCCAGACGTGGCGAACGGACTGAGAGGAGTGAAGGGTGCCATCTTCCTTGCGGAAGGGGCCAAGCTCAGTGTTGCTGTCAACCTGAGCGTCGGCAGGGATAGTGTAGGTGCCGTAGGACTGGTAAGAGTATGAGAACATATCCTCGCTGGGGTACATGGCTTGCCACATGGCAATCATACGGTCGACCTGGGTGTGGTGGAGCATGAAGAGAGGGTCGTAGGCAGACTCCTTGAGGCTGAGCAGCTGCTCGCCGCAAGCAGCGTAGACGTGGACAACACCGTGGGGAGACTCGAAACTGGCACCACGACCACGCTGACTCATAGCGGAAAGGAAGGTGTTGGAGCGGGTGAAAGTGTTATAGACGGCTTCCTTGAGACCACGGTTGGCAAGTCCCTCGCTGCCTCTGAGGGGTTGGCTGACACCGTTGGCGTCGGGGCAACGGCGGGTGTGGTCGGAGGAGGGGACGTAGTTGCCGAACTCGCCGTTCATGGCCTCAGTAGGGAAGCGGTAGCTGTAAAGGGGATTAGGGATGGTGGCGTTGACCATGTTGGTGCCGTTGAGGTCAGGGCGCAAGATGGTCAGGTTCTCGAGGGCAGTGACAGGAGGGACATTGTAATCCTCGGCCCAGTCCCAGTAGGGGCAGCGAAGACGGTCAGCGGCCTGCTGGTAGCGGTCACGCATGGACACGGGGTAGGTGGCGGCAATTTCGACGGCGGCTTTGCCAAGCGCTTGCTGTGAAGGAAAGTGGGCGTTAGCATTGTGAGGCAATGATGAGGGGTGTTCAGTGTCTGCCGCCGACGGCAGGCATGTGAGGAAGAGAAAAAAAAAAAAAAAAAAAGAAGAAAAAAAAGGCTACTTACTTCGTAGAGAACAGTGTACGGTCTGTGCCAGGTAGCAAAGATTTCCTCCTGTACGATGGAATGTAGGTTAGCAAAAAGGAACTGGCACGAAGCGAGCAGCCGCAAGTGAGGACGGGAGACTTACACTGTGGGGGCAGTATTCCTCAATGCCAGTAGTAGACTGAGGCTCCTCGTTCCACGGCATGGTAGGAGCTCCATGGATACCTAGGATGGAGAGTTGGTCAGTTGCCGAGCATAATATCCGCGTATAAGAAACGGGGTATTCACTCACCCATGAGCTGGAACCATGACTCGGGGTCACGGGCGTCTTTGGCCTGCAGAGCAGCCACGGCCTGGACATATAGCTGGCTACAGAGAGAATTAGCAAGCAGGTCAGGCGTAGAGGGCAGCAAAGGAAGAAATCTCACAATTCAGGGCCGTTCTCATTGTAAAGGTCGTTGATGTTGCGGCGCATGGGCACGGCGTTAGTGGTGGGGTCAATGCCGGTGGTGCGGCCAGTAACGGGAATGAGAGCGGCGTCAGCAATGGCGGCGAAGCCAGTAACGGCGGCCAAAAGTAACGATGACAACATGGTGAATGTGTTGTGAGTAGATTTTGATATTTCAGGAGATTGATTGTGTTGATCTTATAGACAGAAGACTAGTAGTTTTTTAAGCTTGTTGAATGCGTTGGTGATATATGCAAAGGGCGGGTAAGAGGCGGGCGGAATAGAGGGACAAATGAACGAATGATGGAATGAAGAATGAAAAAAAAATGAACAATGAATGCAATATGCAATACTAAACGAAAGGAAACGAAAAGAATGGAAACCTTGCAACAAACTTTGGACAAAGTTGAGGGATGGGTGAAGAGAGGAGAGAGAGAGAGGAAGGGAAGGTGAATCAAGGAGTAGAATATCGACAGCACTTATAAAGAAATGATTGAACAGAATAGAAGAGACCAAGGCCCGAAGATGGCACAGCTATTCCTCATCCTTGTTAGTAGCCCATTGCCTTTGCCTTTCGCCTTAGCCTTGCTATCCTGTCTGTTCATCGGCCCTCGTCTTCGTCTTTGTCCTCCCAGTCGGCCCACGCCCCCCCCCCCTCGTCCCCCCTCTTTCGAGCTAAGAATATACCACCACCATGGAAGTTAAAATGACTTGATTTAGAGAGCTCTAGTGTCGATGAACTTTGCAAGCGTGAGGTTCCTGGACAAAATGAACCAGGGGTGGGTAGAGGTGAAAGGGGGTGGGGGGTGCGAGACGCTCTTTGGGGTGGGGATATCAAGGGTGTGTTATAGTAAGCAGCTAGGGAGCAGTGAGACGAGCAAGCAAGCTCAGCAAAGAAGGGCGAGAACCAGACGAACGTAGATAGAAAGATAGAAAGACAAGATCACAGCCGAGCTGTTGAGGCGGGTAGACTCCGGGGGGGGGGGGGGGGTGTATGTGAGTTTGCTTATTTGTTGTTACTTTCATTCTCTTTTTTTTTACCTGCTTTAAAGACTTTGCCGTAGCTAGATTTTGTGCTAATATGGTAGAGGTTCAGGCAAGAAAGAAATAGAAAACGCCGAAATATGGGCGAGAGGGAGACCAAGAAATGGTACCATCATGGACCGTTGCCGCTATATATGTTTATGCCGGGGTTTCTTTTCTTGCTAGTCTTGGTGCATGATGATCTTGGGCACGTACAGACAGCAGCCCACGATCACCAAGAGCCAAACTGACAGCAGTTTTGCAGGACCACGCAGAATGTCACATCAAGGAATAATTAGAAATAAATAATGACCAGCACAGAATAGAAAAGAGAAGCACATTGCAGCAGCATACACCAGGCGCACATGATCAAAGCGGGTGGAGCAAGGAAAAAGGGACTCCTGTCCTCGCTAATTGTGATCGCCATATATTTGTTCTTGAGTTGGCCAAGCCAAACGGTAGCAGTATAAGAAAAGAGATTATTGAAGTGTAAGCCGTGAGCCGTCAGCCGTATAGACGCATTCAGTTGGCAGGCAGGGCTTGCAAATACTCGGGGTTTGGTGTTTGGCAGTGGCCCCAAGCTTGGTAACTTAATAGGCCATCGTTGTGCAGCTCGGCAATCTGGGGGCGGTAAAAATAGGGAAGAAATGAATGAAAGGCGCAGGTAAATGCAAAAGATGGGAAAGGATTGGGAGAGAGTGGGAGAGGGCGGGAGAGGGTAGGAGAGATCACAGAAAAGAAGTCACAGAGATCACACAGAAGAATCACAGAAGAATCACAAATTCGCAAATTCGCAAATTCGCAAATTCACAAATTCACAAATTCACAAGATCCCATAAGCCGCCCAACAATTATAAAACTGCACAACCACTAAACCACTGTGCCACTATACCACTATACCACAAACTATGCCCTGCAAGACCGCGGCATTTTAGGGGTGCTTACAAATAACACAGCATATGGACTGGAAGAAAATAGAACAGGATGCCGCTTTCCTCTCTATCACGGCCGGCCTATTCGCCAACCAACTAACCAACCAACCAACCAACATCGGCTGCTTGGCCCTCCCTCTATTATCACCACTATACTTTGCTTTACTCTACCCTCTCCGCCTCTGGCTATGCCTCATCTCTGCCTCTCTCTCCCGCTCCTTACCCTTGCCCTGTTCATGTCATATCATATCATGCCCACATCATGCTATTCTCCCTCTCTCTCGCTCTCCCTTCCCTTCTTGGCAAAAGTTCCAAGACCGGCCCTGGCCTGGAAGTCTAGAAGACTGGCAACAACCATGTCTACAGCGACGCCGACGTCCGTATCTTCAACCTCTTGTTGACATCCCTTCTCCGTCTCTTCACCTCCCCCCGCCTACAGTAAACGAAAAGAATGGTAAAATAAACAGCGGCACAGTCATGCTAGCAGCGTCTCGAAAGGAGTGGGCTGTTATATTTAGCCCATCCCTATATTACACATCCCTTCCCTCTGAGCAGTCCCTATATCTTGTTTCGAGAGGGTGGAGAGCATGCAACAAGACCCGCCTTTCTTCTCTTAGACGCCTTCTCTTAGGATAGGCCAGCGCCCCTTGTCCAGGCTTGCTTTACCTTAGCATACTTGAACCCTGTCTTAGTCTAACTGACTGACTGATTGACTGACTGACTGACTCTGCTTAGCCCCAAGCCGTTGGGGGTCTCCAGCTTCAACTGTGGCTGCTGGCTTGGAAGCAGCAAATGCTACTGTAGCACCCACCTTCTTATTTTTTTTTAAACCACTACCTCGACTAATGCACCACTGCACTGCCTGGCGCTGGAGAGCAGGAAGGGGGGGGGTGCTGCATAAATGCCCGATTTAGCTGATTGGGACTGCAGCCCAAAGGATAATGTTGCCGGCGCTGTGTGTAGGAAGGACCCTTTGACTCCTTTGACCTTCGATAAGGGGCTTTGTTCCTTAGGGTTGTGCTTTCTAGTGCTGTGTGGGAAGGACCCTTTGGCTCCTTGGACTTCTAATAGGGGCTTTGTTCTTTAGGGTTGTGCTGTCTGGTGCTGTGTAGGAAGGACTCTTTGGCTCCTTGGACTTCTTATAGGGGCTTTGTTCCTTGTAGTTCTGTGTAGGAAGGACCCTTTGGCTGCTTCTAATAGGGGCTTTGCTCCTTAGGGTTGTGTTGCTTTGGTGCTCTACTATTACTCCTACTCCTACTACTACAACTCCTACTACTACTATTACTACTACTACTACTACTACTACTACTCCTACTCCTACTCCGGCTATTATCACTACCATTATTCTTTTTTCTCTCTCTTCATCTTCTGACGATAGCATGTTACCATCGCGCATGGACCTGTCTTGATCTTCCTGATCTTGTTTGCTGTCTTCAATCTCTTGGCCTAGCGTGATGCATCGACCCAGCCTCGTGCTGGTTCATCTGACAGCAGGAGGTAGGAGGGGGCGGCGGCGAGTCGGCCATGTCCAATAAATCCAATCAAACAAACACATGCGAGGAACAGCAGCAGGATAAATGATCGGCCACGGGACGAGGAGGCACGGGTTAGAGAAAGGGTGTGCGTGGGTGCGCGAGTGTGTGATGAAGAGGGCAACGGGGCAGCAGCTTGCTTTGCCTAGTCCAGACCATTGTCGTCATGATTAGACTTACACGAAATGAAGCCGAAAGAAAGGGACGGCAGTTATTCGCATCCTCTGCCTCCTTCTCCATTCCTCCCCCTTTTCCAACGACGGCTGCGAGTTTCTTCGGAAAACAGATGCTACCAGACGCAAGGCGAGGAAAGAATAAACTAGCTGCAGCAGTGGCTCTCTAGCAGTAGCAGTAGAGCGTCCACTTACACACACAGACCACCCACTCCAGGCTTTCAGGCTCTGCTAGGCCATGACCCGTGCATAGGGCGCCAGGGGAAACAAATGAAGCCTGCAAGCCCTAGGGCCAGCCAGCACGCTAGCTGTTGGACCCAACATCAGATAGACAGACGCTTGCACACATCGCTTCGTAGCCTGAACCCACTAGATGCGTTTCCGCTTAGGCCCTGTTGCATCTTACATTCTTATTTTATACCTGCTTCTCCCCCTTCACTGTCTCATGATTACCTGTGGGTGGAGACGAGGCCTGCTATAATATAGCATGGGAAGCAGTAGCTATTGGGTGATACGCAGTGTTTGTTAGTCACGAGATAAACGAAAAGACACGGACTAAACAGCCAAATAAGAAGTGAAAAAGAAAAAGAAGGGAAAAAAAACAAGGCCTGAGACTTAATATCCTGGGGGTCGTTACAGAGAGTCTGTAGGAAGAGGCAGTGACATCAAGCAGGGCAGAGGTTAAGAGTGCACAAGACAAGGGCAGGGCAGGGTGGACGAGAGGAATGCGTCGTATTTCTTTCTTTTTAGCCCGCCTCCCCTCTCTTTTCGTTCTTGAGCCTATAGACATGAGGCAAGGGGAACCCCCAAAAGAAAATCAAGATCTGAAATCAGATTCCAGATCGGGCTTTGCAGTTCTTGTTCTAGATTCCTCGTTTCTCTATCTCTCCCCATCCCACGCCCTGCCCTAGCCTGTCGTCGTTGTGCTAGGTCGCTATTTATCATACCTCCCTGTGTGTTTGTGTGCTATACTACTTGTCTCGTGCTGTTTGTTCATGATCACCCCAAGTAGCGTTACCAGGAGGCTTGCAAATGCTAATGTAAATAGTCATGCAAATAGTGGTGTAATAGTGATGTTCATGCTGTTCCCTCCACCCTACATCCTCCGCCGACTGCCCGTTCGGTAGCTTTGCCTCCTCTTGCTGGCTAGCTGCTAGCGAGTACATACACCGCCAACATATTAGCACCGGCTAATGTGTCTCTGCATCTCATTTCTTTTGTGCTCCCTCCCTCGCCAGGCTTAAGCCGTAAAGCCTTTGATGTATGTTTGTTTATTTATTATTATTAATTTTTGAAAAAAAATCCTTTCACTTTTCTTCTTGCCCTTGCCACCCTTTTTCTTTTTACGGAAAGCCAAGAGCATCTAGTATCTGTCTAGGTAATTGAACTTGTTCCAGGTTGCAACCGGAGGGCACACGGATGGAGCAAGCGGGAGAAAGACTGGATGACGTCTCAAGACTAGGGCGTGTTGAGTCCAAACTTTCAGGGCGACCATCAGGCTGTTTCTTTTGCCACCTGCTGCTTGTAGTCTCCTCATCCTCCGTCCTGTCTTTGTTCCCTCTCTAACAAAACACTAGAGCACTAGAGGCTGTTCCTTTAACTTCGTTTCCCCCCCACTGTGCTGGTTCTGTCTTTTACTTGGGCATTGGCAACGAAGCGAGAGGAGGACGGGGGCGGACGAATAATAACACCTGGGAAGGGTCAGAAAACAGGAGAGAAGAGAAGAAACGTGAAGAAAGAACAAACTCTCTGGTTATCGAATTAAGCAAGTGAAAAACAATGTCAGGCGACAGAGCACTGACGTGCTATACACCACTACGTACAATATGCATATACTTCTCCAGCTTTCCCTTTCTCTTGGCTCGTTGGCTTACTGACGGACTGACTAATTGACTGCCAAAGCTCTCCTTTTTGTCACCCTCCTAGTCCTAGAACAAGGTTCAAGTGCAGACCCAGAAACCCCCACCGCATGCTGATGTGCGTGATCCAGGTCAGAGAAGCAGAGGCTAGGCCCAGGGACAGCTAGGATCAGACCAGACCAGACCAGACCAAACCCCCCCCCCCCAGTCCCAGGTCAGGTCGGAGCTTTGTTCTTTTTCTCAGGTAGAACAAGACGCAAAACAAGCACAATTTCAAGTTTAAATAAAATAGCGAAAGAGAAAAGTAGGCGAAAACAGCAGTGTGTGTACGTGTGTGCAAGTCCCTTTAGAGCTTAGCTTTGGAAGTCCCTGTGATCACTATCGATAGCCAGAAAAGACTCCCTCTGCTCCTCCTTCATCTTGTCAATCCTCCTATTTGGGCCAAGTTCTTTGCCTGTGTTTAGTGCACGCATAGTGGCTCGTCTTCCTCTCGGCACGTTTCTCCTCTGTCTAGTCTAAAGGAATATGGACGGCGATCTCAGTGGGAATATGAGGAAATTTGTCTTGCCTTGTTTTTGGCCCCAGTCGTGTTGTTTTAGATTCAGACAAGTTTGAAGAGGAAAATAGAAACGGAAGAGAACGAATAGCAGAGCAAAAAGGGAACCTGTTTCTCTGTTTCTCTACTCCTCCGACTCTTCCTGCTCTTTACTTGTCAGTAGCGTCGTCTATCTTGCTGCATGTCTTTCTGCATGTTCTCCCAGACAGACGCTAATAACTCCCGATATGCTAATTTTCGCTGTCGATCACAAGCTAGCAGCAGCCGGGCGTCTCTTGGTCTTAGTCCCGTTTCTTTGGCTTCTTCTTCTTCTCCAAGCCCCCTTTTAAGACCCTGTGAACTGTCCAGGCCTAGCGTCTAACAGGCAGAGCAGGATAGCACAGGATGGACATGGAGAGGATGGACATAGGCAGGATAGACAGGACACACAGCACTCAGCACACACAGATACATACCCACTATAACCTGCACCCACTCACGTACATACACGAACAGGGTACTTTTGGCGTTCCGGCCTGTCCTGGCTCTGGCTTTTTTGGCTACCGAATTCCGGGACCCCAAGCAACGAGATAAACGCCTACGCACACCCACTCACAGAACGTGAGAGGGTGAAGGGCAGCAAAGATGGCAGATCCGAGGCACTGACAGCAGGAGAGAAAGAAAGCAAGAGGCGGAGAAGCAGACAGAAGGAGGGCAGAAAGGTTGTACCTCCACCATATAGTGCATGATACTGTAGATCATGTTGCACATCTTGCGTTTCTATTTCCTACTGTCTCTTCCTGCCCTGCCACGCAAAAAGGAACAAGAAGACAAAAAAAAAAAGAAAGAAACCCCTCCTCCCGCCCCGAGGACAGGAAAAGAAAACATACAGAGAGGAGGAGTCTGCTACCTACGTGCTCTCCCTAACCCTACCCAAAACAAACCCTTGCTTTACGTCATGCGATGTTTTGTTTCTCGTATTCATTTCTTGCGTCTCCTTTCCCTACTACCCTGCTGCCCAACCTCAATTAATAATCGACAAATCCTGATTCTTGTTGGGCTGCCATGGGAGAGAGGAGAAGCACACCAGCCATGGAAATAAGCAAGGAAATAAGACGTAAAAAAGACGTACCAAAAACCTCCCTGCAGTAGAGGACTCATCCCGTCTAGCTTCCCCCATCGTCTCCTCCCTTCTCCCTAAACTTGACTGAGCCTGGGCCTGTGTCCGCCTAGCACCTGCGCATATACGGGGTCGGGCTAGCAATTTATTAGTCCTCGCATTCCGTTATATTTATCACCGCTGGCTCGTATTGCCACAGCCATTAGCTTAACGTTGACAAACCGCCAGCCAGGTCGGTTAACCAGCCAGCCAACTTGCTGGTTCGGTTATTCTGCCAGTTCCACGCCCAGGCTTGGCATTGCAGGCGGCTGCATCATCACTTCCGCAGTATTTTGGTTTTCTTCTTCATTCTCTCCGTCTCTTTCAAGGCTCAAAACGACAAAAGACATGTATCCGTAGCTACAGACACAGCCGCAGCAGACAGTGGACACCGTCGGGGCCACTTAGTGACACAGGCCTTAAACTTTTAAGCTTTAGCCTTATTTTTGTTATTCCTGCTGTTGTTCTTATGGCCAGTGATGCTATGCTGATGCTGCTCTCTTGTCTCTTGCCTTTTTGCCCTTTGTCCTTTGCCTCTCAGCTTCCTGCTCCTCCTCCTCCTCTTCTCCTGAGAAAGCACGCATCCGCCTTGAACAAGTAAGCAAGGCTGGCTAGTTGGCTGACTGGCTGACTGTTGTAGCATCTGGGTCGTCATTGACCTGTCCTGCCCCATGATATGTCACTGTCTGACCTAGTGTTGCTGCTTGGCCCATCCCCATCTCGCCTTCCCTCTCTTCCCCCCGCCCCGGTCTCTGCTCTATGTAGACCAAGGGAAACCAGAAAGCACAGTAATATTAACCCATGATGGGCCCAAAAAAGCAGAGACATAGCCTAGGAATTATGCGTCAAATTCCATAATGAAAGAAAGATTAGAGCTGTCTCTGTGGTCTCTGTGGCACTTGCTTGGAGTCACCCTCTTGAAGATCCGCGATATATCCGCCCTAGGATACCGGTACCAGTAGTAGACATGCAGCCAGGCCCATAGATTGCATACGGGGTGTTAGAACATTAGACATAAGCAAGCTTTACAAAGAGAGACATTTCTACACCCAACTGTCTTGTCCCAGCTCGCAAGTTTCTCCAAATTCCCTGACTACTGACTGCTGACTGCTGACTGCTGACGGCAAGGTTTCTGGCTGTCAGCCTATCTAGACCCCCTTCTTAGTCTCCTTCTCCTTTTGCGTCGCTGCGTCGACATTCATTACTCGGTCAAAACTGAGCCTCGTAGCCTCTAAGCCTCGTAGATCGGGCAATTCTCGCCCTCTGTTCGCAAACATACATCTGGACGTAGACATGTAGGGCCATACGCACGGGGACAAGCACGCAACAATACACAGCGCATGCACTTCCAAGTTCTAGCTGAACACCATTCAGCATTCAGAACCCAGAGCCCGACAACTAGAATCCAATCCACCCTAGACAGACACACCATACTAACACGAGCAAACAAGCCCCGCTGTTGTGCACCTACCCGTTTCTTTTTATATCTTCCATGTATTTTGCTGTCGTGTCTTGTTTTCGGCCTTGCTAGTCTAATTTAGTAGTCTTTGTTCTGTTGCATGCATGCCCTCTTTTGTTTCGTGTGTCTCTGCCCTTTTGCTTGCAGCTTAAAAGCTTACAGCTTACGGCTTGCAGACCGCATCTGGCCTGATAGATGCAGACATGCGGAACCACGAGATCGGCAGGGGGAAGGGCGTTATGTACGTAGTATGTATGTCCACATGTATGTATACAGACACACACACACACACACACACGCTGATACACATACACATACACATACACACACACATACATACACACACACACATACACATACACACACACACACACATACACGCACACTCCCACATACACGCACTCTCTCCCTCTCTCTTGCCCGCCCACCCGCTACATCACCCACTCCCTCACTCAAAACCGACACACAGCATATACACAGCAGACACACAACAGAGAAAAACAGGATGAGAGAGGCGGATAAGAAGGTCAACCAGACTATAGACGCCGCCATCAACCCCTCTTTTCTTTCCCGCCATCCATTATTGATAGCCATGCAAAACAAAAGCCCCAAACCATGAAAATGAGCAATGAAATGATCAAAACACGTGAAAGTATGAATCCGCCCGAGTTGGGAAAGTAAGAAAAAAAAAAAAAAAGACTCCACAACGCTTCTCGCCGGGAAAAGGACCGGAAAGAGTAACTAGACGATGAGTGGATGAAAACGTTCCGGTGGCCATCCAGTTAGCCTAAAATGGCAGTTAAGCAGCACACTATCGGGCTGTTTGCGTTGTATTGGTGAAGAAAGAGAGAGAGAGGGGGGGGGGGGGGGGGGGGGG
>JAXASZ010001149.1:0-12739 GCA_038407095.1 Ceratocystis destructans
ATACTGGGTAAAATAATGTATCCAGCCATGATGACGAGACCGGATATTGCATTTGCAGTGTCGAGCCTTGCGCAGGCGTCTGCGAGACCAACACCCAGGCATCTGGCAGGAGTAAAGAGGGTATTACGTTACATGCGTGATACTGCGGAATACTCCATTTGCTTCGAAGCGCGTCAAGGGGGGATGGATATCGTTGGATATAGCGATGCCGACTATGCGAACGCAAATGATCGGAGGCCAGTCAGCGGAATGATCTTCATTGGGTTAGGGGGAGCAATAAGCTGGAGTTCAAAGAAACAGGCAGCAACTGCGACGTCAACTACAGAAGCCGAATATATCGGGCTAACGCCATGTGCTAAGGAAGGAATGCACCTCCGGCGTATACTCAACAAAATTCCGGAGATATTCGAAACTAGAATTAAGGGGAATCAGACATTATGTTTGAAGAACGAGTCCTTAGTTCTAGGAGATAACCAAGCGGCAATAAAAATTGCAAAATCTCTGGGTGTGAAGAAAGCTACCAAGCATATCGACATACAGCACCACGCAATCAAGCAATGGATTAAGGAAGGTCGAATTAAGATCGGATATATTCCAACAGCTAGAATGGCGGCAGATGGATTGACAAAACCGCTTGGTCCTCAGAAGATGCCGGAGTTTAAATTGATGATCGGAGTACGAGATCCACAAGCACGATGGCCAGAGGTACCCACTTCACCGGAATTCCGGGAAAGTGGGGGGATGTTGAGAAACCTTTCACGGGAGTTCCGGATGAAGTTCGGGAGAACTGATAAGACGAGAGTCTTATCGGAAAAATGGGCTAATAAATATGAAAAGAGGAGTAGCCACATTTTCATCATGTTAGAAATATTTTAATCCAAGGACCAATTTTAACAGAGTAAAAGCGTGATCACTGCTACTACCAGTCATCCTTTTTGGTGCATATAACTTAATTGGCCTATAGCATTGTAGCCTGTAGCAGCAGCTATAGCCAAGAAAAGAAGAAGCCTCCATCATTTCTCTCCTCCGTCCATTTGGTTGTACATTGCTTTTGCTTTCTTGTCAATACGAAGCATAGCTTCATGTCCACGTGACTGTACAATCCAGTCACGTGACCATTTTCAGTAGTAGAAGCACTCCAATTGGATCTTCTCTTTTTGACTTTTCAGTGGGGCCAAAATCGCCAACTGGACCTGGACGGGTCTTCAAGGTCGGGCCCGCCTTGAATTTGTTGCTTTCTCTAGTGACGATCGAAGGCGAACAGACAAGCGAGTTAGTAGCCAAGCCCGGGAATTTCTTCCCGTTTCAATCTATTATTTGCTCTTGGGCTTGGTCTGGAGAGCGACAAACTCCCTAGCTGCAAGGAGTCATAAAGACAGACTCTCAGTTGGCAAACTAGAGTCAAGCGACCACTAAATCCGTAGTGACTCGACGATACGCCTGACAACTGGAAAATACATTCGTTTACCTCTGAAACCCGCCGCAAGATTGCAGTCTACAACCATGCTCGCTCCGGTACGCGTGCAGACTGCCCGCGCTATGCGAGCTAGCTACGCCTCAATAGCATCCCAAGCACAGACACAACCACAGCAACACTCAGCTCCCTTTTCGACAACGGCTGCCGCCAGCTCTAAGCTCGGCCGCACGGCATTGACGATACCGCCAGGCGTGGAAGTCGTAGTTGGTGAGCCGGTGACTACCAAGATCCCAACATCGTACCAACCGCTAGTGCGTCGCACAGTCACTGTGTCTGGTCCGCTGGGCAAACTGGAAATGCATATCCCAAGCTTTCTGCAGATTTCACAGGACGCAGAAAGGAAGCAGGCGCTAGTCAGCGTGGCGAATGATAAGGAGCGCAAGCAGCGAGAGATGTGGGGTGAGTTTCCTATCACTAAAAGAGAGGGTAGCTTCTACTTAATGGACGGCTGGTACAAGAGTGGGGGTTGCTCATGGTTTGAATGACTTGCTAACTCTGATACCCAGGTACTACTTGGTCATATCTCCAGCGCAACATCATGGGCGTCTCTGAAGGCCATACAGCCGTGCTGCGATTGACGGGTATCGGTTACCGTGCAGTGATCGAGCATCGGCCACACAAGGCCGAGTTCCCGGGCCAGAAGTTTCTGTGTATGAAGCTAGGATACACCCACCCCATTGAGATGGGCATCCCACAGGGCGTCACTGTCACCACACCGTCATTGACTCGTGTGCTCATCGAAGGCATCGACCGTGAGCTCATCATGTCTTTTGCCGGCAAGATCCGCAAGTGGCGCCCGCCCGAGCCGTACAAGGGCAAGGGTGTCTACATCAACGACCAGACCATCAAGCTCAAGCAGAAGAAGATCAAATAGAGCAGATGGCAGCCGTGGTGGTGTGGACAACTGCGTCAGCTGGGGTTGCTGCAGTGTTTGCTCCAGGACTGTGGCTGGTAAGTGTGGCCTACCAGGGGGTGCTGTATTATTACTACTAGCTGGTTATGTATTTTTACTTTTGCCATATCTCGAATACATAGAGAGATAAGATTCCTTGACGGCGCAAGCATGTATGGCCCAAGACGCGAAGTTGAGAGGGTAGGGAGTAGTTGCATGAAGTGGATATGCATTTAGTCTTTTATCGGGGAGTTGCATTTTAGCCTTTAGAAGCTGCCCCGCCAACATTTTCAGGTCCACTATTTCTTTAAGCACAAAATCGTAGCCTTGTGATACAATCCACCTCCAGGAACGTCGAGACAGACGATACGACAAGCCAGTCAGGTATTAATACCGTTCTTGATCCACGCCATATCCACTTCGAAGAGGTCTTTGGTCCTGGCCTTCCTGATATTTCGACAACCAACACAACACTGGCCCAAGCATTCTCAAAATCGCCCACGAAGCTGGATGTCAACGTACACGTCAATCGCAACAAGATCCCCAAACGAAGGCGACCTTCAACAGCCAAAGCTCAACAAATTTTACGCATCCGCAACTATACGCTCACTATGGCCTCCGCGGCCCGTTCCCGCTCCCTCTACCGCTCCCTCCTGCGTGAGCTCCCTCCACGCCCGCTCCTCGCGACACCCCGCACACCAGTACACCAAATGATCCGCGAGCGGTTAAGTGCCGGGGCTGCTAAAACCAACGAGGGCGCCCAGGCCAAGATGGCCGAGGCTGAAGCGGCACAGGTTGTTGCATATCTCCAAGCACAGCGTGAATATGTCACGCTGATTGAGCGGTATAATCCCGGCATGGTGATGGATACAGAGGAGAGAGTGCGGCTGACAGCGCGCAAGGTTGGAATGGACTTACCCAAAGAGTTCAAGTAAAAGTATAGAGGCAATGCATAGGTAGTGGGGAACAGAAGGGGCAAAGGACGAGTGGGAAGACGAGGAGGGAGTAGAAAAGGGAACCGGCTGGCCCTTGGTTGCTCTGTATAACACATCCGCTCTGTACATTATTCATTTTTATCTTACCTATACTACTACTACACTCCTGTTTTTGCAATTGATACGGATCGACCGGTCAGTAATAAAATAGGCATATAGATCTTACTTCTCACAAGGGCTATTATAACCCCCCCCCCCCCACATCTACAAGACGCCTACAGTCGGTCCACCCTCCTCCAGCTGCTCATCCCACCCACCCGTTTGAAGCAGATACTCGCCAATTCTTTCCTTGACACTCTCGACCACCTCGCCAAACCCGCTCTTCCATTGGTCCTCTACTGTGCGGACCTTTTCTTTAAGATCCGAACTCAGCGCCTCAATCTCGCGCTTCAGCATTTCTTGTGCCCTCTGAGCACGGTCTTCGGTAGATATTCTCTCACCCGTACCTTCGCTAGGGATCTCTGTCTCTATGACCTTGGCTTGTGCGTGGGCGCTGGCTTCTTTGACCTGGTGTAACAGGCACAGCATGTTTGTTTGTGACTCAATGAATTGAAATGTGCTCTTCTCCGCATGCAGCAACAGGCTAAACAGATACTGAAGCGGGTGGTCGTAGTACGCCGGGTTCTCCTCATATTCCGACGCAGGAATCTGGATGTAAAACCTCTCCAGCGATGAGGGCACCTTCTCCAGTACGCGCCCCAGCGGCGGTGCAATATCCCAAAACGCATTGAGCTGGGCCTGGCAGCCTCTCATGACAGAATGCTCGATTACGTTCAGAAACTCAAGGGTGCGGTCGCGGATCTCTACGGCAAAATCGCTATTCCGCTTGATCTCGTCGTCACGGAAGTATGCCTCGGTGCTGCGCACCTTTTCTTCATTTCCCGAGAGCCGGTACGGCGTCACGATCAAGTCGCAGTATTTGCGGTTGCGTGCCGATAGCAAGTCGAATATAGCCTTGTACAAGCTCTCTCTTGTTTCAAAGATCCACTTCAACAGCGTCAGCTTCTCCAGCAGCTCGGGCTGGTCATCTCCCTCTTCCTGTGGAAGATCTGCTGCATTGTCCGACTGGTTAAAGAGCCCGGTGGCCAGGCTGTTGAGTAGCTCGGTGGCCTTGGCGATGCGCGTCGTCAGCATTTCGTTTAAGGGCACTACCACTTCGCGCTGGAAGCCGTCAAAGTACTTTTTATCCAGCTCTTTGAGCTTGAGCCGCTCTTGCTCCTTGTGGTCTTTTTCGATAGCACCTGCATCGGCGTAGGAAAGCTCTCCAGAGTCAATCATGGTCCGCAGGTTTCGCAAGAGTTTCTGGCGAGCTGTTTCTTGTTCGTGGGAAAGAGTGGCCCGCAGCTTGCTGCTTTTGGCCTCAAATTCTTCCCCTTTGCTTGAAATGTCCGACGTGTTGCTGAGCACCCGAACCTCGCTTCGTATGTCAGCCAAGTCTGGGTGATTGTTGTTGACGGCAGGGTGGTGGCGGGGGTATGGTGGAGGCATAGTGACGAGTCGCGAAACGTCCACGGGTGCAGAAGTAGGCGTATTCTGATGTGTTGATTTAATCGGAGTCAAAACAGGAAACTGGTTGTTATGCGGAGTCAGGTTGTCGTCTCTCTTTTCATTAACCTGGTCTCCGTGAGCCCTGGAGCTTCCTGGTTGGTGCCAGTCACTAGCCTGGGGCTCGTCTTCCCACTGCAAAGCCTCTCGAGCTTCCTTAGGCACGCCCATATATTTAGACTCCCTTTTGGATCTCAGAAGACTCCCTTCAACTCTCCCCTCAGACCCAGCCTCCCACCATCTACTAACAGGCCGGCCGCGAGAGTCACAGTCATCCGCAATGCTTAGACTAAGAATAGGCGACAGTGAGGGCATAAAGCCGTGGTTCTGCCGCTGCGAGCCGTTGTTCATAGAGCTAGGAGATGGCGGAAGCGACGAGGTCATGGCGGCAGAGGTGGGCGCTGAACTTGAAAATTCCATGCTATCTCTGTAGTTTGTGTTGGTCGTGCTTGCCGTATGCAGTAGCGATGCAGAAGACTGCGGAGTCCAGTCGCTCCGTGATACGCTTGACGATCTGCGGGAGGCCACGGGACGAAAAAGATCGCGCGTCAGGTCGAAAATCTCTGAGCCCATGATGCTGATGGCGTTGGAGTAGCGCTCGCGGCGAATTCGCGACTCGGCCACGATGAATTCTGCAAATAGGCGTACTCGCTCGGTGTCGGACGCAGCAGCAGCTTCCTCGACAGCAAATGTCTGATATCTCTCAATCGATTCATGGCTGAACTGATCCGCAGTTTGTGTGACTGCTTTTTGCTTTATTTCCAGTAGTGCGAACTGAGACATGTCCCCTAGAGTATCGGCACGTCGCTCAGTGCTTGGCACCCTGGAACTGGACCTAGCAGGCGGGGTCTGAGCTATGAACTTGTCCGGTGCTTGAGGCAAAGGCTGAGCCGCACCTACAGAAGTGTCAACACGAAGAGAGCTAGCGCTTTGCGGAAGCTCGCTAGTGCGAGATGTCGGGGTCTCGTTGAACTTGGCACTTCGCGGTGTGACCCTCGTCGCCCCAGATCTGGATAGAGTTGTAGCGGGCGGTATTAAAATCTCAGACGGCGTTCCTGCGTGGTCAATCAAGGAGCAGTTGGGCCGTGTACGGCTCTCACTGCGGCGCTGTGCTATTGTCTTGTCGATGTTGGCCAAAAAGGAATGGGATTCGCTTTGAGCCTGCAGATTGATCGTAACGTCACTACCAGCAGACGATGAGCTCGTAAGCATGGGTTGTTGTTGTTGTTGTTGTTGTTGTTGTTGGCTACAGGATGCAGAAAGCACTGTTTGTTGCTGCTGAGGCAAGAGCAGCGGCGGTGGCGGCGGCGGCGGCGGCGGCGGTGATGCGGTGACAGCTGTGTCATCTATCCAATTAGCAGGGGTAGGAGGGACTGGACCCAAGGCCGAAACTCCCGACGGTGGTGGCCTTCTAGTTGGAGGGGAGACAATAGGCCGGTCTCGGTCAAATGACTGTACACTCTGTGATCTGGCTTGTGAAGGAGGGGGGCCTGGAGGCGGCGGCGGTATGGGCACACCAGCGCCCCATTGTAGGCCCTGCCCTTGACGCGCTGCCCAGTCTGCTGAGCCTGGCGTTCCTATAGCGCTAGTAGAGGCAGCTCGTCGGGCAGACGGTGGGTCTGAAGGCTGGTCAAGACTGAGCATGTGATTTGACGGCACATGAACAGAAAGTCCTCTGAAATTGTTTCCTGTAGAGCCCACGGGGCCTCCAGCTGACAACTGAGTTCGTGCTTGGACCTGGTCTTGATCACGACGCCGGCTAAGACTAGGAAGGCCGAAGCGGCGCTCTCGAGAAGGCCTACGCGTTTCCGCGCCTGGAGGTGGAGGGAAACTTTGCGCGCCATCGGTAGACCCTAGTCTCGATAGTGGAATACGAGTGGCAGAAGTGTTGGCTGTGGACGGCTCAAAACTCATGCTCATTGGTCGTTGTTGAGAGCTACGTGGTGGGCTATATGGGGGTGGAGGAGGAGCAGCGTCTGTTGAAGCAATGCAACGGTTAGCTTAGGGCGATTTCATTTGTAGGATACAGACTATAGCTACGCAGCGCGCGATGCACCATCGGCCTCTTACCCTCTAAATTCCGAGCATGGCCAAGTCCGGAGAGCATTTGTTCGGAGTTTCGCAAAGCCGGAGCTCCCCATTCTTGTGGGTTATACGGCTGGATGGCGCTGGCTGGCGATTGGTAGCTTCCTGGTGGGGCAGAAGCAGCTGAGAGAGGCAAAGACTGCAAGTGAGACGCGGGAAGAGGAGCCGTTTGAAGAGGATTCAGCATCAACCTCAATCTAGAGGGCTCGTTCACATTCATTATCCAAAACCACAAGATCACGGGCAGAAGAATAAGTGCCCCTGATGCTAGTTAGCTCTCGGAGAAAGGAAAGCACTGAGACGGAGGAAATGGAGGGCGAGATGCTAGAGGAGAAATCGAAGTTTCTTGCAAGCAAGAAAATAAGGACAAGGTTGGCGCAAGATGAGAGGGTCTAGCCAAAGACCAAAATTGCGATGAACAACGAGGGAGAATTCACAGCAACGTTTTCTCTTTTAGACCAATAGCCACACGTATATAGATATGTGCAAGTCCAGGGCTTCACTTGACAGCACAAAGAAGAGCAGGTAGAAGCCAGCAACGAACCACTGTTTAAGGGCTGCTGGACGAAAAAGAAGGGGAAGGAAAAAGAAAACAAAAAAGACCAACAAGACCAACAAGACCAACAAGTGATACACGTAATAATAAAAAGGAAAATTAAAAAATTAGAAAAAAAAACAAGGCCCGGCAGGTTAGAGCGCAACTGTACTATCATGTGGCTTACCCAACAACAGCAAACAATGCAAAAAGTGATACACAGAGCACTTCCTGTTCTCTTCCATTCATATTTGCTCAGACCCCTCTCGCAGCCAGATAGAATGCAGGGGGGGGGGGGCTTTAGGAAATCGGGTACCAGGATGAAAATCTGCGGGGTCATCAACAACCTCCTCGCTTCTTGGCATCTACCTGGCGGAAGGGGGGACCGAGTACGCAAAATCTACAGTCACAGCACACATGTAACGTCTTTTTCTGCCAGCACATTCAAGCAATCCAAGTACAACATGGAGGGCCGTAGGTACTGGCTACAGCCCCAACTGGCCCCTAAATAGGGCCAAGAGCATGGTTTATTACAGTACACCTAAGTCAACGACTCCAAACCAGCCTTGGAGTCAGATTAAAGGCAGCAGTCAGTCTGTTAATCTCATGATAACAGCCATCGCCAGGGACTTTGCGATGGCTGATGTGATGGCATGATTGGCCCTGCCGTTCAAAAGGAGGGAGCGAAACGTGTTGCTATATTTAGCACATGGCCCAATTAGTGGAGCGCTGTGATTGGCCATCTTACAGCCAGACTAGTGGGCCAGCAAGGGTCCTCGGCGCTTAAAGAGTATGCGGCTTCTTTTACGTGCTTCTCAATGCTGCTGCTGTTACTACACCATACGGTCATAACAGGAGGCTGAAATGTACTCGGCATTGTGCCTATCCTCTGCTTCTTTCGCTTGTGCTATTTTAAGTAACGCGCAGGAGAATGTGCATAGAACACTATGTAGTCACGTGATACAGCGCTGGGGCCGACTGGCTTGGTTATGGGCAGGTCGCCAACGTAGGACACCCAAGGAAATGTGGTATCTGGTATGGTGGATAGCCATCCATGCTCAAAAGAGGCTGGATGCCCACATGCCAAGACTCAATATCAAGCAAGTGGTGGAATCTAGAAGCAGCGCCAAAAGGACTGAGCATCTTCCTTGTTTCATTAGCTTGTCACAAAATTTGCGGCAGTAGCAGTGGTGCTGGTTCTGCTGCTGTTTTTGTAGCCCCTAAAGACCATTGCTATTATAGTCAATAGAAAAGCTAGCGCTGAGAGACAAAGACGGTGTAAGTGATATTATCGTTTCAGTTTGCTTGAGACGCTGTGAGTGGTTACACAGGTGGCTTAGTAAGGCAGACATGGGTTAGGGTCTATCTATGGTTAGCTGCCATTACACTGCGACACAAGTTCGGGCCCGAGGTGTTCCCAAATTCTGCAATGGAGCCCCGCGGTTTGTTCATTGCACTGATTCACCTGTACTGTACGCCCTCGTCTCCACAGCTGCGTCGTCTTCAGCAGCCGCGTCGCCTTCAGCAGCCGCGTGGCCTTCAGCAGCCAAGCGTCCCCCCCTCTTCTACTCGATAAGATAAGAAGAGAGATCTAGACAGCCAGGGGCATCTCCACATTTCTTCAAAAGACAGCCGGGGTTTTACCGATAGAGGTTTTCTTCTAGAGGATTCCGTCAAATTCGGCGTGGAACAAAGACAACTTTCACTGAAATCCTCCCCACATATCCAGGTCCACATATAAATTTGCCGGCTGCTCTTCTTGTCAGGGCTGAATTCTTCTTCTCTCGCAAACTTTTCCTGCCCTTTGTCCTAATCAGCCGCGAGACTTCAGAAGAACTTGCGTCGAATTTCGTGTGTGAAACTAACTCTAAGCAATTGATTGCTTGCATCAACTCACAGCATTGATAACCTTGGTAAGTCTGTGCCGGGCCGTCGCCACTCGCCTCTTTCCCGTGTCTTCCCGCGTCTTCCCGCGTCTTCCCGCGTCTTCCCCCGTCTTCCCCGTGTCTTCCCCGCTCCTTCCCCGCTCCCCACCCCCCTATCTGTTTATTGATGAACCACCAGCTGGCACCAGTCATAGAGTGATTTGTACTCCCTTCATTGATGACTACCATTGCTGCGGTCTAGTACCGATTCTGAACACAGACTCAACCCCCTCTTGTTACTGAACAAAAATATTATATTTGCGTTGATGGTGCCCTCAGCTAACAAGTTTGGAAGACATTGTAGACTACCGCATTTCGCCTCCCGTGGCCCTCAAGATCGAGCCGTGCTGTTGCTAGAAGGATAACAAGAAAAAAAGAGAAAAAAAGAAACAGAAAAAACACCTCACAATCACAATGGTTCTTCATAACCCCAACAACTGGCACTGGGTCAACAAAGATGTGACTGAATGGGCGCGGACATGGTTCGAGGAGAACCTCAAGACTGTGACGGCGAACGAGGGAGAGGTTTCAGCTCGCATCAGCAAGGTCACGAGCATGGATGGAGATGTTGATGTCAGCCAAAGGAAGGGAAAGGTCATTACTATTTTCGACGTGAAGCTTGTTCTGGAATACTCCGGTATGCTAGCCTTGCTCCCGTTGCGCTTGTTTTTGTTCTCATTTTTGTTTGTGTGCTGTCCACAGCAGGCTCGTCTGCCGTGGCTGACACTCTTTCTATTGATTCTATCTTCATCACCATTACCATTCCCAACATCGCCTGCAATATTGCTGCTGTGGCTACTATCATCATTGTTGTTGTCATCTTTAGCTAGTAAAATACCACGTACTAACTGGCCAATTTTTCTCTTGATCAGGTTCTGCTCCCGAGGCCGAAGATGTGACTGGCGCCATCACCATCCCTGAAATTGCCCACGATACTGATGCGGATGATTATGTGGTAAGCATTATCCAACCAGTGAACCCGGGCCAGGCTAAGCTGGACCAAGTCAATTGGTCTTAGCATTGCTCGCCTTGGCTTTTTTGGGGGGGTTTTCTTCTACCTCCGTAGCCGTGATATGGTGGACATGGTGTGCTAAGCTTCTCCAACCTCTTGATTTCCTTTGTCCTTAGTTCGATATTGAAATCCACAGTGAAACCAAGGCCAAGCAACCTGTCAAGGACCTTGTCCGATCCAAACTGGTTCCCCAGCTACGCAAGGTCTTCCAGGAACTATCCCCGGCTCTAATTGCAGACCACGGCAAAGACATCCAGCACGCCCCCGGCACCGACCCATCCAGCGGCTTTCCCTCCGCCAAGGTCCACCCGCACACTGGAGCTACCAAGACCGTATCTTCAGCCGCCCCCACCTCGTCTCAGAAAAACGCTGTGGTTAACACCACTACTGTAACCGACAACGAAGAGTTCCGCACCACTGCCGAGGAGCTGTACAAGACCTTTACCGATGTGGCTAGAATCAGCGCCTTCACCCGTGCCCAGCCCAAGGTGTTTGAGGGTGCCAAGAAGGGTGGCAAGTTCGAGATCTTTGACGGCAACGTCTCGGGCGAGTACCTTGAACTTGAAGAGCCCAAGAAGATTGTGCAAAGCTGGCGACTCAAGCAATGGCCTGCCGGCCACTTCTCGCGCCTGGAGATCTCGTTTGACCAGAACGATGTTGACCACGTAACTGTCATGCGTGTCGAATGGACCGGCGTCCCAGTTGGCCAAGATGAGGTGACCAAGCGCAACTGGCTGGAGTACTACGTGCGCAGCATCAAGCAAACATTTGGGTGAGTCTTTCCACAACACGTAACAGATGGGCGAGGATGACTTTTCTGGTTTACAAGAGCCATGCTTGCTGACCGCCACTAATTTCTTCTATATCAATAGCTTTGGCACTATCTTGTAGAGCGCCCAAGCAAATGGCAAACGATTCCTGTACGAGATACGAAATGAAGAATGAGCCCTGTGATTACGATAGCCAATAAATAATATGCATTCGAGCGACTTCACTGCACTTACCGTATGTTGAACTCAATCAAATCTACCTAAGCGTTGAGTTGACTTGCTTTGGGACAGCTAGGTTTTCTATATGAACATGACATCTACGTATACCGTTGGTTGCACGGACAAGAACAGGCAACACAGCGAGAAGACGAAAACTTGGGCGTATACCAAGCAAAGCCTATATATAGCTGCCAGAGTATGCTGTTATCACATTTACACGCATCTTAAATCCGACTCCTAGTATTCCGTTCATCACGTTCGCGCTTCTCCGATAGCCTTCTCGTTTTGTCAATCGCCCTTGATATTCATATATGCCTGCTTTCAAATACAAAGAAAAGAAATGTTGAAAAAAGTATTGTCTAGTTAAAAAATAGTACCAACGAAGAGAAGAAAAATATACAAGTTGAGCGCGAGGCTTCAGCTTCAAAGCCACAAGCCTTGCCCCTCTCCCAACCCGAAAGCCCCGGACCCAACGGCCAAGAGGCGTGCGTGGGGGTTATTCACGCAAACCAACTGAATTCATTACCCACGAAAAAAGAAAAAAAATAAACAACGTTGTGGGCAAGTTAGGAAATCTCAGAAGAGAATGGGGGTTATTTACCACGAGCGGCGATCCCAGTGGCGGCGAGGAAGGTTCTCGACGTAAGACAGGTCACGCTCATACTCAACGGGGCATTCCTCCTCAGTCTCTGGCGAGGAAGAAGAGGTGGAAGTACCGGTGGTAGAGGCTGAGCCAGAGGTGGTGGCAGGCGAGGTGGGAGTAGTGGTCGTGGGCTCATCCTCCTCGGCAGGGCACTCATCGTCAGTCTCCTCGGGGGTAGTGGTAGTGGGGGACGAGTTAGAGCTGGTCTCCTCGCCATCATCAGCAGGGCACTCATCATCGCTCTGGGTATCAACGGGGGAGGTGGTGGTAGACTCCTCCTCGTCGGCAGGGCACTCGTCATCTTCCTCAGCTGGGTCCTCCTCTTCGGCAGGGCACTCCTCATCATCCTCAGGGGTAGCAGCGGAAGAAGTACCAGGAGATTGAGGTGAGGCAGCAGAGGTGGTGCTACCCTTGGGGGTGGAGGGGGTTGTGGTGGAGCCAGAGCCAGAGCCGGAACCAGAGCCGGAACCAGAGCCAGAGCCAGAGCCAGAGCCGGAGCCGGAGCCAGACTCAGTAGCGTACGAGTTGTTGCTGGGGTTAGTGGTGGAAGTGCTCTCAGTGTTGGAGGTGGAGTAGGAGTCAGAGCCAGAGCCAGAGCCAGAGCCGGAGCCGGAGCCGGAGCCGGAGCCAGAGCCAGAGCC
>JAXASZ010001130.1:0-12709 GCA_038407095.1 Ceratocystis destructans
CGGGAATTTTTCACCCAATGGTTTGAATTGAAGTACCGAAAAGAAAAAGAAACCCATACCCGAATAATTCATTCACCCCCCCCCCCCCCCCCCACCTAGAGTTTGATAACTGCCAGGGCCCTCATCTGTGGCTAGCAGAACAGGGCAATCACAATGCCCTTGTCCTCTCTCATCTCAACAAGCCTCGCCAAGTTCTCAGCATGGCAAGAAAACAAAACAACAGGGGAGAAAACAGCCAGGGCTCGTTGAGGTGGACGGACGGCTTGACAAGGGCTGTTGGGCGTCAAAACGGAGAAGCAGAAGATGAAGCGAGGTGATGAGACGAGGGGACAAAAGAGGAATACTGGATATCAAGAGGCAACATGGTCGACAGCAACGCCTAAACAAGACGGCAGGAGGGTCAGGTGTAGATCGCTAGCCCTGGATGCTCTACATACCAGCATTTGTTCCCTCTTCCCTCTAGCCGCCCCGGCCAACCATCAATATGTGGGCCAAGACTCCCGTATCCTGGGTCCGCAGACGCACGGCCTGTTCATGGCAACTACAGTCGGGCGCGAACAGTGAGCATTGACGCCGAGAGATAGAGACCCAGGTGTAAATAGGCATCACAACACGCAAATCTGTACCCAAAACTCCATGCCCACCCCTGACGCCCCAAGCCATGCGCTTAAATCTGATACATGTCATTCAACTTGCTCCTGCTTTGTCTGTATTTCCAACGGCTGGCTCAACTCGATGGTCTCTCGGTGTGAATCTTAGATCTTGCGCTTCCACCATTGCGACCTTACTCATTTCCACCTCCTCTGCCCGGATAAAGCGTGACTACAAGCTCGTGAAAGCGCGAGCATCGGCGAGTGTGATGTGCACGTCAGTCGGCCAACCGCCTTCAAGGGCTGCGGATAGCTGGTCACTGACAATGTTTGTTTCGGTCTGAGCTTACGCTGGTTAAAAGCCCTTGTTGATGAACAGCCTGCCTCGCCAACAGCATGACAAGGCCCCTTGTCCAGACGCATGAGGCATGGTACTGGCGTTGGCTGTTTTTGTCATCAACGAGAGCAGGGTTGTACTATAGGCGAGCTGATGAGCCACTATCAAATGTCCTAAAATCAAGCGACGGCCGATTGAAGGCCTCGACCTTTGGAACCAATGTTTTTTTGCTATCGATGGATGCGAGGCTGTGATAGGACGGATCCGTTATACGGATACATGTCACAATGCAACTACAGCGTCCGAGTACTGTCTTGGTTCATTCACTGCTGGCTGCTCTGTGCTGTGCGCTCTTTTCTCGGTGACAGGGCAATAAAACATGGTCTTGGGTTATTTGGAGAAAGACTGATGTTTTCCCCAAGTCTGACCGAGAGAAGAGAAAGGCGGTTTAGCTTGGTAGCATGGCCTGGCGACTATCACCGTCAGGATGAGCAATGGAGGAGGTGAATGGGAGTTCTTTTGGTGGTTATTTATCTTTATTTTACTCTTGCTGAGTGTAAGAGAAACCCGAGCGTCATTTTCGGCCTATTGTGGGAAGACGAACCAGATGTATATGTCTGAAAATTTCTTGGCATCTCCCAAGGTAAATACCCGGATGCTCAGGTCAAGCCCTTTAAGAATATGGCCTTACGCCCGAGGCCCCTTCCGCATTTTTGAAGAGGCTGTGAGGACTCCCAGTTATGTCTTAGGATACCAAATAGGAAAAGAGACGACAAAACTCAGAAGATGGGGCCTAGAGCGAATAAGGACGGATAAGAGAGAGGGAGTTGAACAGGCTCAGTAAGATGTGAGAAAACGAGGTCGAAAAGAGACATGGCTTCCCGCATGCGGGGATATTGTTAGACCGAAACGCGGGCGTTACACACCCTCCCTCCCCCTAGCGACTGATAGAAACGCAGCATTTCGGCACGGTACGGGACTTCGCTATTATCTCAAGTCTTCTAAGCCCCTTATGGCTTGAATGCGCCCAAAAGACGAATCCTGAGTGAGCTGACTCCCTGTGGGTTAGTTGGTAGTTGGGATACTAAGGCAGTGCCTTAGCTCCTTTACGAGTCAATCAAGTGGTGCTATGCATTTTCTAATTCGCAGGCCCTGGGGCTAAGATATAGACCTCAAATTTCTGGAGAGCATGACCGGCGACTTAGCTACCTTTACTTGTAAGATTAGGGCGTTCGTTAGCTTGCGTTTCTCTGCGTTTTTTGCAAAATATACAACAAAAAAGCCTGGCAATGACCAAAGATTTGCGGGCTAGCAGAAAGAGTATATGTAATACTGGGAAGGAGGGACAGTGGCAGGGAGAGAATGAGAGTGCAAGCGAGCTATATTGGGTGCTGTGCTGTGGGACTTCCGCAATTGGCATGGGAATTAGAGGCTGCTGTCGCTGTCGAATGGGACATTATGCTGTTTAAGCTGTAGGAGGGAGACTTGTCAAAAGATAGAGGGCCTTTATTTTATGAGAAAGAAAGAGACACCGTGTACATGCTGGAACTGGACACGTCGTGGTGTAGAAAGCGAGGCCGACTCTACTTTGACTGGGCGTGAAAAAAAAAGAGCTCTCTGGAAGGGAGGTAGTTCGGATGTTGAATGTGGATTCGCCAATCGCTCTAAAGCAAGACCTGCGCAAGCACAGCTTCTCGACCATCAGGGACCGACCCTAGCTCAGTAGTTTTGCCACTAAGCGTGCCGGTTTGTTATGGTCTGGCTGCTTGGTAGGAGAAGAAAGGCGTATCTCCGCACCAGAGCCATATCTCATACCGGTAGTCTATCAGGTTGGGGGGGGGGGCGGGGTGGGAAAACTGGCTAGCAAGAAGGCTAGCGCGCAGCTAATCACTGTCACAAACAACCTCACTCAGAGACGGCCAGAATCTCCAAAATCTCACTTTCATGACAAATTTCTCTCGGCACGGTCCAGACCTAGCACATATTATTCACGTTTAGATAGCTGTCTGTCTAGTTCTCGGGCAACTTGTCAATGAAGCTACTCCAGCCAGGCCTAGGCATTTTGGCTGACATTACCTTAGCTGGCCTTTGGCCTCTCCCTTTCATGGCCCATCCCGTTAGGCTTATTTGGGAATTAGGCGGGCTTGCATTTGTCTATCCAGGTAGAGCTTTGTGAGCTCTGATGAGCACTAATAGTGCTAGCGTCTCCAAGTTGGGCAATAGTGCCAGTTAATTTGGCAATGGGACAGCGGGAGAGGAAGCTCAACTGCCTCGGCCATGCCGCCACAGCTGAGAGTAAAAGTCTTTGGCGCCATTCCCCAGGGAGAAGAAAGGCAGTCTTGATTTTCCAAAATGCAGCGATATTCGGTTAGTGGTTGGATTCGGGATATTGCCCGAGTCCGTTGGTCAGCGGGATGCTGAAAGACCGAGGTGTGCCACAGAGCCAGATAAGTGCATTCTCCCAGCATCTCCTTGCTGCCTTTATGCTTACTGCGGGCTGCTGTATCACAGTTGGAATAGTTGAGCCGGCGGCCAAGCCACCTTTCCTGGAGGCAAAAGTGCCCAAAGGCCTCTAGGGGAGTTTGGCTGGAGCAAGAAGCAAGGCACATTCCAGAAGATGAATATCAAGAACCATCACGACATAAGAGGCCTAGGATATGATGGGTTTAGACAGCCAGCTGAAATGGCACTGCTAGATCGCGATGGATGTTGGTAGCATGAAGGAATGGCACAAACAGGCAAAGGGGGACTCAGCTCGCTAAGAAAAAATAGTTTAGGGCAAAGTGCCCAACCTTACTGAGTCAGTCGAGTCATGATAGCGCATCACGCAGTAATAGAAAAAAAATAGCTGATGTCTCACAGATAGCAATGGCGCATTTATCATATCTCGGAGATCGGGGCTATGACTGCTTAGTCATCGAGCCAATTTTGGGTTGCCCTTATTTGGCTGGGCTAGATCATGGCAAAAGAGAGGTACGTACCGTATCGCTGTAGCCTGTCGTTACGGTGGTTATCGCGGCAGAATAACGGTTAAATAATACCCAGACTGCACCCATCGATATGCTGTACTAAGCTAGCGTACATGCTTAACGTGATGATGAAATGTTGAAAATCGGCGTTGATTTCCCTTTGTTGGGCTGTTTGTTTGATGCTAGGAAAACCCACGGTTCTTTCTTTTTTACAGTTATATCTTATCTTTCTACGCTGTACTCACACGGATGTGAGTTTTGGCAATACGTGCCGACTCACTGGTATATGACATGCAAAAGGCGTTGAGGGTTATTGTGCTAGCATTGCTGGGACGATTTAACACTCGTACTTTGATAGGGTTGGGGCCGCCGTGGAATGGGCTGAAGGAAATGAAGCAGAACTGCTGGATACATAACTTGTTGGTGAAACACGGCTTCGAACGCAAGGGATATACAGTTGGAGTTTGACCGAGGAAGGAGATTGTTCTGATATCTTCCCGACTTCAGTATCATTATCTCCTGTAAATGATAATAATCGCTAACGTGTATACTAGCTAAGGTTAGCAATGTTCGTCTTATGATCATCAGACTTTTTATACATATCTAAGCGATCAGAGAGCTCACGTTCCTTCCATTCTTTAGGGCTGGCGTTGCCTCCTTGTATCTTATCCCATTTGGCATATTAATATTGGTTAAAAACTAAGCTTACGCCTAGAGAAGACATCAGGAGCAGCTCTGACATTTGCTAGAGCTATTTGCTTGAAGCAGCGGCGAAGAAATTTTGGACAGGAGCGTCTCTTCATTGGGCAGCATGTACATGGTATGATCAGATAGTAGTCGCTGTATTCTTACCAAACCGCACAGTATGTCGTTGCAATCCTGCAGATATTAGGGAATCTTCTGCAGTAAGGCTTATATTTCATACCGATTAAATCATTTGTGGGAGTGAAGATTAGAGTAGAGGGATCATCTTGAGGCTAATTCGACGATAGAAAAATAACATGCGTGCGTGCTGGTGTGTGAAGAGGCGAAGTGAAGTTACGTCAGAAGAGAGCTATGACAGAACAAACATAGTTCCGCTTGAATTGTTTGGGCGTGTGACTTGTAATGAACATTTATACTGTTTCTTTTGGCGTGTTGGATAACCGAATACTGTGATAGCT
The DNA here is from genome assembly GCA_038407095.1 of Ceratocystis destructans. Classification (NCBI taxonomy): domain Eukaryota; kingdom Fungi; phylum Ascomycota; class Sordariomycetes; order Microascales; family Ceratocystidaceae; genus Ceratocystis; species Ceratocystis destructans. The sequence goes on from JAXASZ010001130.1 coordinate 5,060, forward strand.
TCTTTGACCTTCGAGTCTGGCCCGAGCTTAGTAAACACAGGGTAAGTTAAGCTATAGTGCTATTTATGTCGTTTTGAAAAGGACTCAAAGGTGGATGTATATATATATATATATATTTGATGCTGTCTCGGCTTTTTTCTTCAAGCGTGATACTGCCAAATCGTTTTATTAAACACTTGTGTGTAGCTTGATGCAGAATCGTGACAGACCAACAAACACCGCTTTGAGATCCATTGCTTGGTGCCATCAATAAGTACCTTAATGAGGCCATTGGTAAAGTCGGCCAAATACAATTTAATTGCCGATGCACATTTTTTTGTGCTATTTAACTTTACCTACTGATTTTCCACAGCAATACGACGGCCGATGCGCATGCTCTGTCTTGTTACATGTGAGGTATGTTTGTTTGTTTGTTTGTTTGTATTATTTTACGTCTACCTACTGGTTTTCCACAGCAATACGACGGCATGTTCTGGACGGAAGAGGCTCAGAAGATGTCGTCCTCCGTTGCCTTTTCCGGGCAGTCAGCAGTTGCAGGTGTGAGTCCGATTTGAGCTTTTCCTATGACTTTTTAGGGTCCGGCCTTACGGCCAGGAGGCTTTTTCGTCAGACTCTGCCCGAAGGCTTCCCTGCTGGGTGTGTTTCCAGGATTGTGTACCTGGTGTTTTTGGCTTGTGGCGCCCTGCCTATGGGATAATCTAGTCTAGGAGGCCAACGGCTATCGGCTCAGGGTTTCGTCCCTGGCGGAGTACGTCGGTTTTGTCCTCTGTTCGGCGAGGCGGTTGCCGCATTTTTATTTGGCCTTGAGCGTTAAGAGAAGAGGCCCTCCACTCCCACATCCAGGCCTCTTCGACATCTCCTCCTGCCCTTGTCCATTTTATTCGTGCTCCCCTCTTTACTCTGCTCTCCCTTCCCTTCTCTTCTTATTCGTCGTCACCGGCCGCTCCTCCCGATCTCCACTTCTCCTCTCCCCAGGCTGCACTTATCCCCTTGGCTGTAGGTGCTTCAGGTTCCGATGTAGTACGCCAGCAACGTATTTTGTTGCCTTTGTTTTTGTCAGTATCTCATCCGTGAACCTTTGGCTCCATGGCCTTGGCAACTTTCTGCATGTCCATTGGTGCCCTCGTTCTTTCGCCTGGCCGCAGTGGTTGCAGTTGCGTGGGCCCTGGTGGCCTCGACGGTCGTGGTATTGGTCAAAATCTCCGTGTCCCGTCCTGGCTGCCAGGATGTGCCCCAACTCTACTCTGTCTAGGCCCTTGTAGCCGAACACCCGGAAGGGGGGGTCACAGGTAATGGCCTTAAGTGGTCGGTATCCTTCCTGTTCTTTCCACCACCTTTCGTACTCAGTACGTAGTTGGTTTCTCCTCCACCTTCGTGCCCCTGCCAGGCTGGCCCAGTGTAGGTAGTCGACTCCGTGGCACCCGAGCTTTGCTTGCTTGTCTGCTTCTTCGTTTCCCTCCAGGCCTGCGTGACCTGGGACCCATAGCACTTGGACCCGTCTCCTTTCATCTTTGCTCTTCCATCGGTTCAGGGTCCGTTTTGTCGCGTCGACGACGTCCTGAGATGTGCTATTGTGCTTTTGCGGGTTGCGTATTCGCTCAACTATGCTCCGGTTGTCTAGACAGATCCAGATTTCCTCGGCCTCCGTGTGTGCCACGGCCCTCTTCGCCGCTTCGTACGCTCCATATGCTTCAGCGTCTGCCACCTCCATCCATTTGCCCAGGGCCATGTTTCCTGTCTCCAAGGTGGCCCCGTTCGCGGTTATGGCCCAGCCTGCTCCTGTGTTCCCATGCTCGTCTTTGGAGCCGTCGGAGTAAGCTATGACTGTTCCGATGGGTGCCATGTCCACGTCCTCCCTGTGCTTGCTTGCTTCCTCGTCTTTACCAAGCCACGTTCGGGGGGGCATGATCGGTCCGGTGACTTTTGGCCTCAGCGTCTTGTGCGTTTCCGTCCTCACGGGGAGCATTCTCCGTAGTCTCAAGGTGACTGGATTGTATTGTGCCCCTCGCAGTATATGTTCGCTGTCCAGTGTGTGCCAGCGTATAGCCTCCCTTCTCTTTTCGTCCTCCCACAGGAGTTCGATTGGTGGAAAGCCCGCTGCATGGTGTAAGCACTCTTTTGGCGTTGTGCGGTACACGGGTAGGGCTGCTCTCAAGCAGTTTCTGATTGCGACGTTGGTCTTGTCCGCTGCTGTTTTTGTCGTCTCAGTTCCCTTCCATGCACTCATGTTCCGTAGTCTTGGCACGAAGACGTCTGGTTAGGGGAATGAAGCCGGGGGAATAGTTTAAAAGCTAAAAAAGAATATAAAAAATAAGTCGATTAAAACAAGTATCACAAGTGGCTGGAACCATCAACTGTTGACCACGATGGGATTCGAACCCACAATCTTTTGATTCGTAGTCAAACGCCTTGCCATTGGGCCACGCGGCCAGCTAATTTCTTTTTCGACGATGTTGGTCGTTGTGAATGTTGTATTTATACTCCGGAGCTGTTAACCCTAATCAACCCTAGAACATACAAAAAAACAATGAGACACACTACACAAACACCAATCGACTGCACGTCAGTGGACAACATGTTGATGTTGTTAAAGAGCCCCGAAGCGCAAGAACGCACCTTCGAGGCACGTAGGGGCATTGTCACCAGGTTGATAATACCCCTGATGAAGGAATTTGAGGCGCGCGCGGAGCGCGAGGTAGACAGGACGATGGCAGACGCCATCAAGAACAGGATCCTCTCGATAGCAGAGGAAGTGGCTGAGAACGTCCTCACAGGACGTGACGTAGGCTGCCCAAAGCAGTCTGCGAGTGAGCCAGCCGCAAAGCCCCCGAGCAGTGCGGAAAAGGCACACACCGAAGCCCAGAGCTTCCTGATGTCGATAAGACTCAGGGAACTAGACCCGGAGCTAAAGAGAGCTCTAAAAGACGTGCAAAAGACCAAGAATGGCTTTGCACTAATTGCCAAAAAGGACGGTCGCTCGACTCTGCTGGAGAAGAGCGACAAGATTAAAAGCTACATCGGTCCAGGCACCGAAGTAGCACAAGCGCTCAACACAGACGCTTACCTGATAGGCCCGATGGAACGCCACCTGAACGGAGGCGGACGGGCGGTCGAGGTGAGCGAGGAAATGATCGGGCACTGCTTCTCGCAGGCGACACGAACTTCCCCGGTCCACATGTCATCGAAGACTCGAGGTAACGAAAAGATGTTCATTGTCAAGATCCCTGCTGTGGGAATGAAGGTCCCGAGGCAGCTGAGGATGGGTTCGAGGCTCATCCCAATGCGCCTTTTGGTTGAGAAACCAAAAGCTACCCCTCAGTGCACCCGCTGCTTTGGGTGGCACGAGGCCAAGAGATACTCCAGGGCCCAATTGTGCAAACACTGTGGCTCGAGCGAACACGGCAGCGACAAACACCCGCTGTGCTATGACGTGGTACACCAATGCATGTCCACATGCCTAGTTTACCGAGGTCCGCACCCGGCGGACTCAAAGGACTGCCCCCTGCGGAAGAAGGGGACTACTCCGGAGGAGAGAAAGCTGATGAGGAAGGCTCAGCAAAAGCTCACCACAGAGAAGAAGAAGGCCTGTCCAAAGGGAAGTGCGCAGGCACAGGCACGGTCTGAGGACCAGATGGACTGCACCGAGACGCGGGCCGCAACTGGTAGCCCCGAGCCGGGGAACCAGCTGGTGATTGCCTCAAGTGTCGTAGTCCAGAGCACGGGGGACAAAAGGAAAGCCCCAGAGTCGATCAGCTCTGAGGTGGCCCTTACTGAGCCCGCCCCCCAGGGCCTGATGAAGTCTGCGCGCAAGAGGGCGCGGCAGGAGGAGCAGCCCCAAACTCAGTCCGAATGATGTCGGATAGAAGGGGCCGCAGGAGAAGATGTGTAATTTGGCAGTTAAATGCTGGCAGAGGACAGTCGAATCACCTGTCTCTAATTGAAGAGGCAGTAGGAAGAAGGGTGGATGTCATATGCGTGCAAGAGCCGTATGTTGGCAAACACTTAGATCAAATGAGGACGGTCACGCACCAGGCATACAAACTCATGACCTCGTCGGTGAAGTGGGACACGAGGCCAAGGGTGATGACATATGTCAGGAACACGATAATGGCTACACTGGTCCCCGTCTGCGACGGAGAGCATGCGGACGCAGTTATCGTGGAACTGGCCGGACAAGGCCTACACATAGCCAATATGTACAATGCCAACCCAGGTGACATCTCCCGAGGAGTGGCACTAGAGCGGACCCAGAAGACAGTGAAAGGCAAAAAGATGATTCTCTGTGATGACCTCAATCTACACTCACACATGTGGGACAGTAGGAGAAGTGAATCAAGCGAATCCGACTTGTTGCATAGCTAGCTAAGCGAAGAAGAAATCACCTGGCTCAACGAGCCAGACGACTACACATGCTTCCATAGCAAAGAGTCCCCGTAGGTGATCGACCTGGCATTCGCATCAAGCACTCTACTTGGACAAAACAGCTGCACGACCAGAGTCATGAAAGAACTCAACTGCGGCAGCGACCATCTCCCCCTCAGCACAACGGTCGACGGCATACAAATCAACAACGTGGTAAAGGCCACACGGTACAATATGAACAGACTCGACCCAGAGAAGCTCACCAGAGCCTGTACCAGAGAAAGTAGCCCCCTACACACGAGGGCACCCCCGAGAGAGGGGGACATCGAAAAATTCGCTGCGGACCTGATCAAGGCTATGACCAGGGCACTCCACGAGGCAGCACATAAGACCCGAGGCAAAGGCACGGGCAAAAGATGGTGGAACTTGTGATGCACAACTGCAGTCAAAGAAATGAGGACAGCTTGGTGGAGAGCCGAAGAGAACAGTTTCAACGACTCGAGCTTTGAAGTATACAAGGCTAAAAGGAAACTGTTCCGAGCTGAGGTCTGATCGGCAAAGCGGGAGCTATGGAGGCAAACCATCGAGAACATGACGGAAGCCGCCGACGTGTTCAGGACGGCCAAACGACTTGGGAAACCTGGCTCGGATGGAGGACTCCCCCCGCTCACTCACGAGGGCGTCAAAAAAACGTACGCCACGGGGAAAGGCCGAAGCCCTCTTAGACACCCACACCGAACCGGAGTGGGAGAGGAGGCTAGCCCGAGAGCAAGACTCTGGCTGGCCCCGATGAAAGAAATGAAGTGGTTGGGGGTCTGGTAGGATCCGAGCCTGAGCTTCAAAAAACACTGCGAAGCGGCAACAGCAAAGGCCCGGAAGATCATCAACGTACTTCGACGCCTCATTCGAGTCTACTTCGGGATTCCACCAAAGTCTGCATTGCAAGCCATGAGAGCCTGTGTGGTGCCGCAGCTGACATATGCGGCCACCGCATGGTAGCCCATGGTGGGCAAAACTACGAAGGAGAAACTGGAGGTTGTGCTCCGTGACGGAATTCGGGCTACCCTGCCAGTCTACAAAACCCCGAACAAACAGAGTCTGTACAGGTTTGCGGCTTTCCCAAACCTGGAAATGATCTGTCAAGATATGACACGGGCAGGCGGGATACGTGCACACACATGCAACGCAGACCAACCCCTGTATCACACGACAATAGACGGCACCATAGACAGGGCAAAGGCACTTCTCCCTTTCCCGATCAGAGATTTCAGCAAGCTCTTACCAGAGGGGGAAGGACCGACCGACCCACTCGTAGAGAAGCTGAGCAAGGAAGAGGCGGCCAAGGCCCACCTCAGTCTGCTCGAAGAGGAATCAAAGAACACAATCCTGGGTGTACTCTGATGGCTCACGCAACAGCGACGGAGACACTGGAGCCGGCTGGGCGGTCTACCGCGGGGGTAAGACGCTGGCACAAGGCTTCGGTGCCTGCGGAAGACATAGGGAAGTGGCAGACGCGGAAGCCATTGCAGCCCTCCACGCAGTCAATATCGCAGCGGAAGTTGCTCCACCACAAGCAGAAGGCATGATTCTGTGCGTGGACAACCTGGGGGTAGTCAAGCGGATCAAAAAGCAAATGAGGAAGCCAGGCACTTCCCAGCTGGAGATCAACGAGATTCGTTGCATTCTCGCAAGATGGCAAGGCGGGTCGGAAAGCCTGACATTGGACAAGCCAACTGGCAGGGTATTTTGGATTCCAGGGCACTGAAGTTCCAGGGAACGAGACAGTAGACCAGCTGGCCAAGGAGGGGCTGCAAGACTGCGGATCTGCTGGTACTCGAGAGGACGATGTCTTTGGCGGCGGCCAGACGCTGGAAAAACGACGCATTCAGGGCTGACTTCAAGAACTAGATTCAAGACAACTGCCCCGACACGGACCACTTTGGAGGGAAACTGGGACTCCCGAAACCATACATAGTGGACTGGATGAAAGGGCTGAACCGAGGCTCCGTCGCTAGAATCCTAGCGGCGCGCTCTAGGCACGGCGACTTCAAAGAATACCACACTAGGTTCGAACATCGAGCCGCCGAGTCAAAGTGCCAAGTGCCGAACTGTGGCAAGCCAAAGGACTTCAGCCACCCTCGTAAATGCCTGGGAAACACGACGAGACTGACTAGGAGGTTCGTGAAAAAACTCTCCAGAGAAGACAAGTCGTGCAAGTACCTAGCACAAAAACTGGACCCTAAATGGAGGGCATGTCGAATAGACACTTGACAGGGGACGAGATAGCACGGAGGGAAGGGGGGCGTTATGTTTTTGTTTCTGCCGACTACAGGAAGAAGGCGAGTCACATGCTTGCTTGGGAGGATACGAGCTTCTCGCGCCCGAAACCAGTGGTCAGCCTTGCGGAGGGTTAATTCTGTCCGGTAACCAATTTGGCGTCTTTTCATCTTAGTGATTCCAGCAGATGTAAAATATATTCAAATTCAAATACAAAATCTATGATCTAATGCCGAACTCTATTCTGGGACCCTTCATTTTCATATCAGTAGAGTTCAAGCTAGTTGCCGGGCCTAAGTTCCGATGATCATGACACGGCCAGAGGTGGTAGCTAACGCAATTTTGGCTTGAGCCATTCTGTATTCCAGAGGACGAGACCATGGTGGCAGCCAAAGGACCCTTTGCCCATTCTCCAAAATCCAGACTCTATCAGTGCTGAGGCTGTAAAGGCAGGATCTAGAGTGAGACACAGAAGCTTGGCCAACTAATGGCCCTGAAGCGAGCCCCTGTTCATCACTTGAGAAAAGCACTGATGTCACTCGTTTATCATGGCCCTCAAGAGTCTGGAGACACGCACCAGAAGTCGTATCCCAGATCTTGACTGTGTTGTCATCAGACCCTGATGCCAGTCGGTGTCCATCATTTGAGAAAGCCACAGAAGACACAAGACCATCATGGCCCTCAAGAGTCCCCAGACACGCACTAGAAGTCGCATCCCAGATCTTGACTGTCTTATCCCAAGATCCTGATGTCAGTCGCTGCCCATCATTTGAGAAAGCCACTGATGTCACTCGTTTATCATGGCCCTCAAGAGTCTGCAGACACGCGCCAGAAGTCGCATCCCAGACCTTGACTGTCTTGTATATAGACCATGATGCCAGTTGCTGTCCATCATTTGAGAAAACCACTGATTTCACACCTCCATAATGGCCCTCAAGAGTCTGCAGACACGCACCGGAAGTCGCATCCCAGATCTTGACTGTCTTATCCCAAGATCCTGATGCCAGTCGC
>JAXASZ010000606.1:0-12686 GCA_038407095.1 Ceratocystis destructans
TGATATACCTTATTTATTGTACTCTCGCCGCCTTCCCTCGCCTTGGCTACTTGCCCTTCTCTTCCCCCTTCTCGATCTCATCTCTTCTGCCCACTGCCCACTTTCGCTTATCTTTTCTTTCTCTATCATGCATTACAAAATGCGCCCCTTGTATTATATGACCTGGAATTTTCTCCGACCACCGAACAGTTTTGTTTCCAGAGCTTTGCCCGCTGGATCCGAGCATCCCATTTCTGATGTCGTCCCTGTTTGATGCTGGGCTAGGCCTACCAGGAGAGATCCCGGGTAAAATAAAGTCCAGGCTTGAGAATCGCATGGGTAGGTAGGATGTGTCGCTAACATAACACAGACTTGTTACAACTAAGCAATCATTGCTAGTGTTTCATATCCTGCTCTTCGTGTCTTCTTCAGTTTTAGACAATAGGCAAGGAAAGCTCATAGGCCAGGATCTAACTAGGCAGGATGCTGTGTCTACAGAGCATAGATAAATTTAGATGCCCCTTAACACCAGTGGAATCCTCGTACCTATACGATTAGCTGCGCTCTTTCAGGTATGTTGTTTATCATCTCATCTCGGCAGTTATTTCTTTGGCCTACCTTGCGCCGCAGCTAAAAGAAAGACGCTACTATATATTACCGGTGGTCTAGGCACAGTACTCCCGCCTTCCTATTCCCTCTGTCTCACTTCTTACACATGAGATGAAGCAAAGATCAATCTATGAATGCACACCGTTTCTCTCTTTTTGCATGTACATCCCACGGTGCTAACTATCCTCTGTGTCTGTGTTAGTCTCGCATCACCACGCTACGACCAGACTCATTTCCCTTTGGCTGTTCGTAGTAGAATACCAAACTCGCCAAGTGGTTGCAGTTGTCTTGTTTTCCCCCTTTGCTGCAAGGGTAGAACTAGAATGCCCCAGTTCCGCCGTTGGTGTTTACTGCCTTCGTGTTCTAGAGCCAGGGTTTCTTGTGTTTTGAGAAGGTAAGCTAGTACGCCCGGCTCTCCTTACCATTTCGCAAGAACAAGCCTGGGGCACTCACAAATAGACCAATGATCATGTGCATCTACCGCAACAGGGGCACACGAAAATGCCCCAGGCCAGGCTTCTTCCAATAACTCCACTAGTAGAGACAGGCCAAGAATTCACCGGAAAATAAAGGCTGAGCTTTGTTATGCGTTGAGACTTATCCCGTGTTTCACCGCCATGCCACCATATGTGAGCACACCTTTTTTCTTGCTCACCTTCGATTCTCTCTTTTTTCCTTGGTGGGCTTTAACTCCGGCTTCATCAAGACTAAAGCGACCGGGGATAATGGTACACAAGAAGCTAGCCGTGAGTTGATGGCGTCACATGGAAAAGTATTGAGGCTATTATCAGCGTCTACAAGGCGTTGTCGAGGCCCAAAGTCTTCACGGAGGAACTGGGTATAATGGAGGTGGTTTTCCTGTATGTTTCTTGACGTACATTTCATCCTAAACATGAAACACAAGCGTCGTTCGTTCTTGCTCTGACACCTTTGGAAGGGGCACGAACTGCTATAATGCAGTGGTACTGGTACGTTGCTACCATAGATTCCAGCGTTGCTCTGCTGTTATGCCAGCTGCAAATCTCTCTTTCTATTGATCACCCAACCATAAGCTACTGCCGACTCGTATTTTGGTTGAGAACTCCCATTGATATATAAGTTGTCTTTTATGTTTCCTTTCCTCCCTCCAATTCCCTCAATAAGCATGACCCATCGTCATTATTCTTTTCTTTTCTCTTCTTAATCTCGATTCCAACCATAAACCGCCCCCAAGGTACTACAAGCCTAAGACCCCTTGTTTGAAGAATTCTGCAGGGGGCTCTTAGACTTGCCCGCTAGTCGTCTTGGTAGCTAAGAAAATTGGAAGTCAAAGCGATGAAGCCTCCATCCATCCTCGTTATTTATAGAAGCCCCAGTATACACTAACCCTTATAGTCGGGTCTGAGATTTAAATTGTTCTGAGGAGCACGTATTCCCGTAAGCAAGCTTGTTCCTCGTCCTCCTCTTGTAGTAGCCTGAAGCAAAAGATGAAAAGAAGCACATCTACAGATAAACCCTAATTCCACAAAAGGGACTAACCCCCAACTTCCCCACAAACATCTGTTTCCCTGAAAAACTACCACACTTCCTAGAGTCATGAAGATCACGAAGATCACGAAAACAAAACGAGCAAAGTCTAATGCAGCTTGCAGTCTATGGGAAGCCCTCCAGAGACGAGAAAACACCAGACCATGCGAGCATTCGAGGGCTCGCAACATATCCTTCCACTTTTATAGCGGCCGCTGCTTTGCGAGTGTGGATGAGCCACAAGGCAGGCAGCCCTCTTTCTACTGGCCCGCCCATCCGAGGACAAGGGAGCGAGTCGACGACAAGGCTATCCTCGAAGTTGGGTAAGTGCGGCCTCAAGGCTCCACAGCTCATTGTTAAGATCCATGACGGAGTCACAGCAGAAGAAAAGAACGAAAACGCTTGTCAGTGTCATAGGCGTCGTCCTCCAGAACCTCAATGCTAGTTGACCGAACCCTTATCAAGTCCCAACATAATTAGGGTTACAGAAAAAAAAGTGTTGTACTCTGACAGCTGCGGTGTTCTTCGGCGCCGGCAACGTGCCTGAGTGGTTAAAGGGTATGACTAGAAATCATATGGGTTCGCCCTCACAGGTTCGAATCCTGTCGTTGTCGCTTATCTTTTTCTCAATATCGCCACATGTGTACGCTTTTTTTGTGTTTGTTTTTTGCTGAAATGCAAAATTTGATCTTATCATTACAAATCATGGATTGAAGCTTTCAATATGTACAAAGTTATCCTCCCACAGCCCATCCATTACACGCCTCTCACATGTTGACTCAAACCTCGATCCAGCGTGCCATCCACTTCTCAGTAGCGGCCTTGGCCTCGTCAACAAGTCCAAGCTCGAGCATGAGCTGGACACTGCCGCGGACACCAGCCTCTAGAGCAGAGGCGATCCAGGCATGGGTGTATGAGGTGTGTTCACCAACAAAGATCAGCTATAGGGGAAAATCCCGTGTTAGCGTAAGTCGCTCTAGGGCACAAGGAAGCAATAGGGGACTTGTCTACTTACGTTGTTGTGAGTTTTGAAGTACTCGGGAATATAAGTTTCATGCTGTCCAACAGTAGGCGACGCCCATGAACCAGCCTGGTACTCGTCGCTGGCCCAGCAGCGGCGGTTATATTTTCCAGTGTATGCCTTGCGGGCTACATCGCCGTGAATCTCGAAAATAGCTTCCTTAATAGCATTCACGTGTTCGACCTCGGGTGCTGCTGCCCAGCTGAGGCCGTATTGCGTACCGGAAATGTACGAGGCAAGCATGCTGGCCGGGCCAGTTCCGTTGATGTTGTACGAAGGATAGCAGATGGTACCAACACCGGGAATATCACTGGTGGTCGAGCAACCGCCATAGATGGGGTTCTCATAGTGCTCCCAGAAGCGGTGGCTAAACTCCAGGGCTACCTTGCAAGCCGAGTTGTAGTTGAGCTTCGTGATGGCGTTTTTCATGCTGGTCTCCATGCTGGGCAGTCGCCAGCGCTTGACGATACTAAAAGGAACAGCTACCACTGCGTAGTCGTATGTGCTAGTCTTGGCCGACACATCTGCTGCATGTTCTCTCCACTTGACATTAACCTGGCCATTCTTGTTCTCCACAGCCTCGACTCGGCGGTTCATGCGCACCACTTTGTCAACCAGCGGGTGGAAAGCCCCCGGCAGACGCGACAGACCGCCGTCGATTGTCTTCCACGTGCTAGCACTGAAATACATGCCTTCGTAGAATGAGTCCCAGAACGAAGCAGAACCGCCGTCCAGCATATCTGTGCTGTTGAGTGTGGCGCCAAGGTAGTTGACCATGTAGGCAAACTCGGACCACTGGTCACCAGGCTTGCCGCCCAAGCCATTGGCTACAAAATCGGAGTGCGCCTTGAACATGTTGTCGGCAATCTCAGCCAGGAACGTGCTGTTGCTGGTGATATCTTCGACCTTGGTTTCGACCTCCAGCGTGGCTTCGTCGTAGACAGTTGACACGCCCAACGATGCGTTGGCTGCAATTTGCGCAACAGTAGGGGGAAGGCCTGACGGCAGCTTGAACCCATTTTTATATACAAGACCGTTCTTGTTGCTCTGATACCACGGGATAAAGTCAACAGACCAGTTCTTGTTGTGGTTGTTGAGAGTATTTAGCTCCGTGGCCAGCTGGAAAACAAGCTGGTGGTCAGTGACATTGTGAGTAATGTTGTTGTATACCACCTGGTAGGGGAAGCGCATAGGGCCCATTTCCTGGTATGAGTAGTCAAAGGGACCACCGGAAAGATACTCTGTGTGGACACGGCCACCTAGGCGCTGCGCAGCCTCGAGAATTTCAATGTTTTTAAAGCCAGCCTGATGCAGTACGAGGTAGGTCATTAGACCTGACATGCCGGCACCCAGGATACCAATCTTCTTGTTCTTGATACTTGAGTTAACAGCACCGAGGTTCTTGCCATCTAGGGCAGCCACACCGTCAAACCAAGGGCCCATCATGTCGATATTGGGAACGTCAGGCATGGCAATCCCATCACGCTTGGCCTTGGCAGCTAGATCACGTTTAACGCGGTACGAGTTTGAGTGGTCGATGGCCTGCTCAGCCGAGCGTCCTAGGAGGACACCCGCTTCGCTCCAAGCCGAAAGGCAACCGCCAGGTGCAACACCAGCAGGCATGACCCAAACCAGGCGGTCATTGGAGTGGTCTGATGTACGCGCCACAATGTGGTCGTGCTGACCAAACTCGGAGCCACACTTGCCGTAGGTGTAGGTCACTAGGCCGGAGATGGGCTCCGCAAACTTGAGGTGCACGTTGGCCACGCGCGAGTGAAGGTTAGAGCGGGTCTCCAGAGTGATGGGATCTGGGCTCCGGGGCATGACAGCCGCGGAGACACCAAGTACCAGCGAGGCAAAAGTAGCGCTGGTCTTCATTTTGAATGACGGGTAAAGCAAGTTGATGGAGGGAGAGATAGAAAGAGGAAGGCCAGTCAGAGTCAGAATTAGTCAGGACAAGAGAGGGTAAAGAAAAATGGTGCCCCTTAGAAAAAGAGAGAGAGAGAGAGAGAGAGAGAAGGAGAAAGGACCTGGTGAGGAAAGAAAGGAAGATAAACCGCAAACAACATAGGAACTGTTTGGAGGGTTATATATGTGCAGTTCAAGATCATCATCAGTGGAGAACGTCCTGCCTTGGATATACGAGAGCGTCTATCCGTATGGCTCACATCAAGATACGTAAATACGTAAATCACTAGCCTGAAAAAGCTTACTGCTACGGAGATGACTCTGCGAGACTAAGCTGGAAAATGCCATCAAGTAATAGATTGACTTGAACTGAGGGGCTATCTTGGGGGAATGGTGGGTGTGCAAGCAGAAAACTACACACCCTCCTTCTCGACAAATTGAAGAAATTCAGTTCGACACTAGCCTCACTCAGTGCCTTAACACGCTACCGCTAGTATAAAGAGTAAGCACCGTAGGCCCGGGATGGGGCTGATCCAGTTTCTCTATAGACCGAGAAAGTATCCGTGGGGTCTAAGAGATCGGGCGAGATAGCATGCAGGAAAAAGGCCTGTCACAAATATTGGCCTAAAACGAACGCGTACACTATTAGTGTCATGCTTGTTTATTAGGCACACTTCTTGGGCCAAATTACAAAGTTCCAATGAGTAGAGCAGCAATTGCTGACTGCATGGGGCAGACAAAAAGCCGTCTTGGCAATGTGACGAATATTAACAACACACAGCAACAACGACGGCTACGAACTCTGCCTTGACAAACGCCAAGTTGAGTGCTGGATAAGCAGAAAGAGGGCGACCCGAAGAGGAGAAACACCGGCACTCTCGGCTTCGGGTTGTCCAGAGCCGGAGGATATCTATCTTGCTGCTAAAGGGGGTCTACGGCCAAGTTCTATCTCACTCTGGGAGCAAACCAAACAGTCTGTCTTCCTTCGAATCCGCATCTAATATCCCGAATATACAAGTCCTCTTAGCAGCATTTGTACTAGTGTAAGTTGTAGTAGTGGTGAGGCCTTGCAGAGATAAGCATTGAGAACAGCAGAGGAGCAGTAATACAGGGACTAGGGAGCCCGAGCTAGACCAGGTGGTGGAAGCTCCTGAGCAGAGGCCAAGATAAGAAAGTGCCTTGCTTGCAAGCTTAAAAGCTTGTTCTTTGACTAGCAAATAGGCAAGGAAGACGAAAAGATGTGCTATATTGGTAGGTTTTCTAATAAATGCTACGCCCTATGTATATGGACGTATGGATTTGATTTGATTTGAATATATTCAACGTCTACTAGAACTACTATTACCAAGATCAAACGACGCTGGACGTATGGACATATGCACATATGCATATACAATACGCACACACACACACAGGGCGCCAAGCCTTGAATTGAAAGCCTTGTAACTTCTTCTTGCCACCTGCTTCCGGATGTCGAAATTAGGGCGTAGGATAAAGAGGCTGATACAAAGGGCTGACTATCAGGAGGAGCAGCAGACAGGGGACAGTGTGATGTGATGCCAAGTCATTTACCACATACCTATAACTACAGGGGATGCTAGCGCTGTAGCTCGCTTTCTACCGTTGCACAGCGACCCTGTCAACATTCTTTAGGCTTCTACCAGCTCAACTTTCGGCTATCCCCTACCGGATGTCCCCACAGCATGATTGACACTATCGTTCCTATCTTGTCTGGCAAGAGATTGTGTCGTTGAGGCTCGCCTGTATCTCTTCTAACTCTAATAACCTCGTCCGAGCCAGGTTTTTTGTCTGCTATTAGAAATCATGCTATTAGAAATCAAACACTTTCCTCTTACTACCCATCCCTCGCCATGCCGCCCATGGAACCCCACATGCTACAAAGCAGCCAAAGTACTGTACCTACGCCCGATACAAACACCCCCGTGTCATTCTCTGCATGTCTACCCCAATCCTGTAGTCGTCGTCGTCAATAGACAGGCTCATCATGGGCTTGCACCCGGACTGCGCCTCTATCCTTGCCAGTTTTCGGTCATTCTTAGGTACTGCCAAGTCCTGCTGAAGGGCTACATTGTGCCCGGTTATATTGACACGCAAAGTCATGTGCAGTAACGACCGATGTATAGCATTAGATACGGCTTACACATTCCCAACTAGCTCAATCAGTTGACATCTCTGCCTAGAGGACTTTTCTGGCCACGCATACGTCAGAAACGTCGTAGTCTGGCTAAAAAAACACAACATGGACTGGAACGACCCATGTTTTACGAGAGTCGAGAGCTTCAAAGTCTCACAGTAGGAAGCAAAGGTATGTATCGAGCATTTGCCGTGCTTAGACAGTGGCAGTTCGGCTTCGCGGGCGTTACTGAGACCTGTGGTTACACCGCGTTCCGCCACCTGCTGAGCTCCAGGACTTCCTGCTAGTATAGACAGCCTCGTCAAGACAGATAGATCTCTTTATGTAGGTGCATTTTAACACAACACGGCAGAGAAGCCGACCTGACGGTCAACGTGTTCCTGAAGTCTAAAGCTAATGAGGACTGTCTGTACCAAAGTTTAAGGCTTTTGAAACCCCGCCCTATTCTAGCTGGCTGCACCACAATGGCACCCGCATTCGGAATCCTGGCTGTGGTGCAGTATATTACCTAACATTTGATATGGCGGTCGGCGGTGACTTTACGGTTGCGCTTGCCCGAAAATGCCTTGACTGTGACATCGACGTTAGCCTTGGCACAAATGCTGGTGATGGTGGTGGTTGGGTATCACACATGTTCATGGTCATTCGCTAGGTTATGGTAGTTTCCAATGCATGGCAGGTGATTCTGGGAGGCAGGGGCAATCGATCAAACAGACGAGCTAGTTTATATAGAAAGCAACGCTGTGCGGTGCAAAAGTTGTTGGCTGGTGGAATACCGTAGGCAGCTTGGAGTGGGCAAAGACCGAAATACGCCATGTGGCATCACTAGGGTTGAGCGCAAGCATACTAAGGGTTGCTAGAAAACGGCCGCCCTAAAGCCACCCAGCTAGTGAGCCCCTTAAAAATGAAGCTGGAAATGAGGCAGATCCTAGGCTACACTGCGCACCTCCTTGGCTTATCGCAAGCTTGGACTTGACATGCCACGTTCCCGTCGTGATTGAGTTTGACCTCGCACGTACATTATCATAGCATCTGCTTTGGTATTAATCTGCATCACTTATCCGCAATGTCGTGGCAAACTCTCGCGCCGCCTCGTCGAGGGGGGTCTCGGTCTTTGGCCGTGTACTTAATCCCAGCCTCGATTCTCTGTCTATTATTCTTCATCGTGATAAGCAAACCCGGCCTTGCCAACGATGCACTGCACCAAATAGGCCTTCCATCGCCTTTTAACTCGGGCCTGAACATCACGGTGTATAGGAACGAATCCTTTGCTCCAACGCCGTTGCCCAAAGGCCACGCGGCATCGGCTGATGTCGACCTCATGATCCGCAAGCTGGAGGGTCTGTCGCGCAGCACGCAATGGTCCAGCATCGCCAACATCAGCTTTGAGGGCGAGATTTTTGAGCCCGAGGGTTTAGTCCGCCTGAGTGATAACCGCTATATTGTCAGCGCGGGCGAGTATATTGCCCCCGTGGAAAAGAATGCCCAGGGAAACTACACCAGCGTCGGCGCAGGGTTTGCGCATCTGATGGTGTTCAATGGTCGCGGGGAACGCATTGCTGATGCCTCTATATCCAAGGCCGGCTCGACTGAGTATCACGTTGGCGGCATTGACTTTGACGGCACGTACCTGTGGGGTACAATTGGGGAATATCGCCCGGACTCGTCAGCATACGTGTTTCGAGCATCTCCGTATACGCTGCAACCTGAGGTGCTAGTCAGATACCCCGATCACTTGGGTGGCATTGTGCATGACACTGTGGCCAATGACATCACGTGCTTAACATGGGGTGGCCGCAAGGCCGTGACATTCAAGTTGGCCGATGACGGCGCGGACAAGTCAAGTGTAGATGCACCACAGAACGACAAGACGCCGCTGTCACCGCCACACGTGATTCGCACCAAGGAGAACTGGTCATACTTTGTTGACTATCAGGACTGCAAGTGGCTGGGCAGGCCAGCAGCATCAGACAACTCGGTCATGCTATGTTCGGGGGTGGCGCGGCTGGCTGATGGCTATGTGATGGGTGGCATTTCGCTAGTGGATGTGAAGACGATGGAGCCTATTGTAGAGGTGCCTATTACACTAGCCTCATCCAAGGGCACGCGAATTACAATGAACCCGATGGATTTGGCCATAGTAGATGGCAAGCTGCGTCTGTACTGGCTTCCAGACCAGCATGAGAGTACTTTGTATATTTACGAGGCACAATAGAAAAGTTCCTTCAGGATTAGGAGGCTGGCTGAGGAGTAGCTATCGGGAGAAGGCGGGTGGGGTGGGTGAGTTAATGATAAATAGATATTATTAAGTAGAAACTGTATGGATACTAGAACAACTGCATTATTTGTACCGTAACCCCTACCTACAACACTAGCTTTGTTTCCCGTATCTGCATGGCATTCCACTGACCGAAGCACCAAGTAAGTTGAACTCTATCGCAGACATTCTACTGATCTGCAGACTCGCTCTTCCACGGCCAGGTACTAATCTTTTCCCGGCCGTGATGACGCGTTCAGAATATCGAGTTAAATTAGAATAGACATCTAGGTGGGGGTGTTATAGACATAGTAGTAGATACACTACCATGTCTAAACCACGAGGACCAAGCCCTGTCAACTTTAGACAAGAATCCTTCGGTCCGGTAACCAATCCGGCGTCGTTTGATCTTGGTGATTCCAGTAGACGTAAAATATATTCAAATCAAATCAAACAAGAATCCTTCGCTTTGTAGGCCAACCTGTTTTTATCAAAGCTAAGGCCTTGTGTTTATTTATCTCTGTTGCTTTGCACACCCCAGTCCTGCAGCATCCAGCACGCCCATGCTAGGAGTTTGCGGATATTCGCCTTCTCACCCGAGAAATTCAAGAGATTGAGATATCCAGACTTTCTTTTTGTCTGTCTCCCCCCCTGGGCTTGAAG
Organism: Ceratocystis destructans; assembly: GCA_038407095.1. Taxonomy (NCBI): domain Eukaryota; kingdom Fungi; phylum Ascomycota; class Sordariomycetes; order Microascales; family Ceratocystidaceae; genus Ceratocystis; species Ceratocystis destructans. The sequence goes on from JAXASZ010000606.1 coordinate 10,099, forward strand.
TGCTAGCCAATCCGTTGCGCACATCCTTTCACACCGGCTTGTTTAAATTGGCTTAACAACTGGCTGATAGAGAGTAAGGCCTATCGACAGTCTACTCCATGGATGTAATTGCATCGGCTGGTCGCCGTCTTTGATGCTAATACTGATGATGGTTGGGGGGAGGCGAAAGGCACCGGACGGATAGAAACTGGGACGAAAATACTCTGGAGCTGTTTTTTTTGTATGTATGTCTCGATGGGAAGTCATGTAGTCCGGCATCGGAATGTAGTTTGGAAAGAACCGGGACGTCTTCGGATTACCCTTATGCTCTATCCACATTGTAGTCGTCTCTTCATTTTTGGGAAATCCCAGATCTGATCGCTGCCATCCCCCCCTCTTCCTTTCCTTCTCTCCTTATATTGGACTGTCACATCATCAGCACAGGCTGAGCCGCTTGCCACACTTACCATGCGCCAAGCCGAGAACGAATTAGAAAGGCTAGGCACAAAGCACTTTGAACAAAGTAGGTGCCGATCAACCACGGGAAGGCTGCAAATCATATCAGGAGAAAAGTAGATGTGATGGGCTGCATACGTGTGAGACCATTGGTGCGGGCGTTTGTATCGTGAACGGGCGCTGTTAAGCATACCACAGAATTGCCGGGGGGAATGGATCGTGTTTTGTGTAACAAAGTGTTAGGACTTCTGTCCTGCTTTTGGGTGTACTATGTATCCATAGCTACACAGATGCATATCTGTGAACTTTGATTTATTTCTTAGACAAACATCATAGTACTAACAAGAGCAGAGCTGTCGTAGTAGTGGGCTTTTCTTGGCTGAGGTTCCAAAAGTATGCAATAATTGACAGCAAAAGCGCTATCCCATCCCATGCAAGATATCTATCTATCTACTTGTCTTTAGCCTATGCTTGTACTGGAGAGCAAGTACACATTACGACAACTCTTATCCAAAGTCTCATCCAAGTCTAGAGCTGCTTAGTCGAATGCCTTTTGCGAATATATCTTTCGGTGTGAGTGAATCCTCCCCTTCTCCAGCCCTCCCCAGCTTGTAATCATCGAGCCCTTCATCGAGTGTGAAATATGGTGACAATGTCTTCCAAAGCCTAGAGAGATTATCGGGAAGAAGACACCGTGGAATGATGAGAGATAAACATGATTCTTATATTTATTATAGAACCAGACAAACAGAAAAATGCCTAGTGCTAATATTAAGTTAGAGCAAAGGATATCTAAGGCTTCGGATATCTTTTCATCATCTGGTTAACCTTAAGTCTTGAGAATACTTGGTAAATTACGAAGGGGTACTAGAGCTTACAAAAAGCATCTGATGTTCTTAAACTTTGATACCTACAGCCTTGACACTGCGTCTCTATTGCTGCTAAAGGTATTCAGATAAGCATCAACACCGCCAAGCAGCTTAGGAAATCCTAGGATTACCGACAGCTTCAGCACCGAGCTGCAGCTTTTTTTGCCGTGGCTTTTCTAGCGATAGTCACACTATGCAGTAATGATGCTACATTCTTACGTACTAGCGCGGACAATGACTAAGTTGGACTTGAGCCCGGCTACATCCAACATGGACAGAAGTAACCCTCTGCATAGCTCACTATATAATTCTGACGGGCGAAACGCAGCCGCTCCTGAGCGAACTTGATCTTGGCTCTCACTCTATTGTAGCTAGAATGCGAGAAAAAGAAAAGTGAACGGAAAAGCCAATACAAAGGAAGTGATATGTCAAAGGCTTTAGTACAAATTTCGTAGACAGATTCCTCTTACTCCCCCCCGCATTTCCACGGATAGCCAAACGTCATGGGCTGCTCGCAGCCTAGAACCGGTCAATATGCCTTAACATACGCATGGATGAGCCACACATAGCATCGCCACCAAGCCTCTGTGCTGAAAGAGCGCTGCAAAGATCCGAGTCACAGTACCTTGACGCTGTCGTTTATCCAGTCTATGACAGCCAGCTTTGTTTGATTCAATGCTGCACTAGAATTTCTGGTCGTCGGACCGCTTTCCTTCATCAAATGGCAAGAGTCTACTTTGAATTCTTGTTCATGCAATATCTGGCCACCGACTCTCGGCACGGGGGGTAAGCCTCGGCGTTTAGTCCGGCGCGGCTCAGCCGGCGCGGAAGCTTTTGATTTGATTTGAATATATTTATCGTCTACTGGAATCACTAGGATCAAACGACGCCGGATTGGTTACCGGACGGAATTAACCCTCTGCGAGGCTGACCACCGAGTTCGGGCGAGAGAAGCACGTATGCTCCCAAGCAAGCTTGTTACCCGCCCTACCGGCGCTTGATTTGAATATATTTACGCCCTACCGGCGCGGAAGCCAGGAAATGATTTAGTTCAAATTCTGGCCGGATTTATTCCGACATACGACCACGTGCCCATCATCATCATCGACCGGCCTCGTCAACAACAACAACAACATACGACCATAGCCCACAGGCATCGTTCCGATACATCAAAACAAAGTACATTATTCCCACTAAATATATATATATATATACAGAGAAACCCCTTTTTCACCCACGCGCGCCAAATACCATGGAGGATACCGACATGGTAGACCAGGTGCG
>JAXASZ010000630.1:0-91828 GCA_038407095.1 Ceratocystis destructans
CCCTTTCCCCCCCCCCCCCCCCCCCCCCCCCCCCCCCCGCTTGTGCTGTCTTCATCACATCAAAAACCTTGTCACTACACTATGGCAACAGTCCTTCCTCCTGCCAGTAAGTTCTTCTTTTCCTCTCTTTTTTTGACAAGCCACAATGGATGGGCTCTCTCCCTTTCTCTTCTTCTCTCGGATTGCCTTTGTCTTCGAATTTGTGCATTTTCCTTCCCCCTTCCCCCTTGCTCCCAATGACTCCATGCCACCCAGTATCTCCCATGCCTCATCAATTGCTAGCATTAACTTGCCCATTGCCAAAATACCCTAGCATATCATTATCTTACTTCATCTTATATACCCTCGTCCTCTTTGTTTTAGCCCCTTCTTTCCGCCTTGCCTATTTGAACTCTAAACCCTTAGACAAAACTATATCTCATTCCATGTGAAACCTGGACTGACACAGCTCCTTTACCTTGTTATCTTTCCGTCTACAGAAGCCCGGCAAAATGCCTTTGAACAGGCTGTAGCCATGTCGCTACACCTGTGGCCTGCTCTCAGTCTCGCTGTTGAAAATAGCTGGGGTGGTCCAGACTCCTCAGAGAAGCGCGACTGGTTTGCTGGCGTGATTGTCGACATGTTCCCTGCCATCACTGACGCCGAAGGCGCTTCATCCGCTGCCACCGCCTCTAGCGATGCCTCGGGCCCTGAAATGATCGAGGACATAGAGACCATGTTGCTGCAAGTCATGGTTGATGAGTTCGAAGTAGCTGTTGATGATGACTCAGCCTTCGAGCTAGCACGCCAGGTCTTCAATTTCCATACGCAGTGCATCCAGGGCGACTTCACGGAGGCGGATGCCTTGGCCGAGCGCTTCCGCAATAAGAGCGGCAGTGCGTCAGGTGTAATCAAGAAAGCCGACGACCAGGATCAGGACACGGACTGGGAAAGCAGCGATGACGGAGATGATAACAGTGACGAGGACATGGATGAGGCGCCAGCTCTGGTTCGTGAACCCCGTGAGAGGGTTGAGCCACAGGTTGACGAGGACGGATTCACCACTGTCGTTAGCAAGAAACGTGGTGCTAGATCTTGAGAACGTGGTAGACTGCATCATATGCCTGTGTGTGGACACACTTGCACATATACGGGCACATCGCCACAATCACACTGCTGGAACTAATGGCCGCGGCGGTGTGTATCTTTGGCTGAATAGCTTCGCTGAAAACTTGGTAACAGGTAGCTGGAAGCCTAAGTTGGATCTACACTTGCACGCGCTCAGAGAGAGGCACGAATTACGACAAAGGAGAGAGAGAACATGCAAGGTGCAAGAAAATTAAAGGGGGGAATATCATGGTACAAAATTTGGGCATACATTTGGACAGGACATACAAAAAGCGTAACCAACAATAGACATTCGGTGGAAAAGTGAAACAAAAACAGTCACTCTGGCGTAATCATAAAAGAAAGGGAAAAGAGGAAGAGGACCAAAAGAAAGATTACAAAAAACACGAAAACAAGCACCGAGAAAAAGACAGAAGAACAAGCCTCCATATAAGCGCCTCATGACCAAGCAACAACGTCCAGATGAAAGAAAGAAAGGAAAGAAGGAACAAAAGGAAACAGTTTCAAAATCATATGTTCGTAAGAAGTAGGGAGGAAGCTTGCTCTAGAAAACCTAGACGAAACAGCAGTCAAGGAACAACATCTCATATGCTCAAGAGCTGCTCGCTCGCCCACACTCCCTACTCCCAGTCTTCCTCTTCAGAAGATCCATCATCATCGCTCGACTCGTTGTCGTGCTTGGACGCTGCCTTGCTAGGTGCATGGCTGGGTACACCGGATGCAGCACCGACAACGTCGTAGCTTGTATCGCTATCGCCTTCATTTGACTTGCGACCCTCGGTGGTCTTGGGGGCAGAAGTAGTAGACGTGTTAGGGCCAGCGGCAGCAGTGGCAGTTACAGTGGTCTTGGATTTGGGTGGCTGGATGGTTCGACTGGAGCCGGCAGAGACGGGCCGTTTGATGTTGGCGCCTTTTTTACCCAAATCAGCCTTGGGGTCTTTACCGTCATCGTCGCTGTCGTCCGAGTTACTCTCCGAATCTTCATCGGAGCTGGACTCGTCATCCTCGGAGTCATCATCCCAGGCATCAACCTCATTGCTGGCAGCAGCGGCTATAAGCACAACACCATGTTAGCATGTGTTGTAAGTCTGTGTTGGCTCTCGTGGCTATACTGGGCTTATAACTGAACTTACCCTTCAAGAGCTCTTTGCGGCGGTTCTCAGCCGTCTCGATACTATGTCTCAGGAAGTAGTAGCGGCACCAAAATTCCGCGTATGACACCTTTTCCGGCACAATCTTTTCCATGGTTGTGCGCAGCTCAGCATACTCCTCAAGATCAGCCGCAATATCATCTGTCTTGGCCTCTACATCAAACTCCTTCTCCCACTCCGTAAACTGTTCGCTTTGCTCGGGTGCCTTGAGCAAGGTGTTGGGATTCGTATGCAGGACATGTAGCTGGGCATCAAACCTCGTCGAGTGAATCACTCGCTTGCCTTGCGCATCTTTACTTTCGAATAGAACCGTGCTCGCTGCACCCTGGCCGTTAGCTGCTCCTTCAGAAGTCGACTGCGCGGCAACATCGGCATCCGTCGGCGGGGCGACAGTAATAGCATCTTTGAGAAAGTCCCGCACATTTGACCCGAATTGTAGAAGCGCGGCGTCCGCAGCATCTTCGGCACGCTGTATATCCTTAAGACGCTTAGCAGCTTCCTTCTTTAGGCGCGACAGTAAATCCTCCTCCTCCTCCTCGTTAATGGTAGCAGCTTTATCAGTCGAGCGGTTGGCATCTGCCGTGGGCGTCGTGTTATCGCCACCCGATCCGGGCTGGGCGTTAGGAGAGGACAGCGATATGGCACGGGTGCGATTGATGAGTGTTTCGCGGAGGTCTGAGAAGCCACGGGTAGCCTCGGTGCCGGCGGCGGTGAGCTCTTTTTGGGCAGTTTGGTAGACGGTCTCGCTCTATTAGGGAGCAAAAGGCAAAGAAAAAAGGTGAGGAGTCAGTCTTGCAAGGCAAACTCAGCACAGCAAAAAAACAAAACAAGTAGAGCCAGACTAACCTGCTTGACGACGGTGCCCAAGAAGCCACCAATCTTGGCGCCCCATGCACTCGATGAAATAGCCTTGTATGCCTCCTGGATGTCAGAGTTTAGCGATGCCTGTGCCTGTTGTTGCTTCTCGTTCTTTTCGCTGGCACCCGCGTCATTCTTGCTAGGCGCCTCGTCCTTGTTGAATGCGTTCTCCTGGATATGATCGTAGGCGATATCCATCTTGAAGAAGCAAGGCTGCAGAGAGCGGTGTAGATGGTGTGTTGTTGGTGTTCGTTCTGTCGCGAGTTCTCCACAACCCCAGAAGCTTTGTTTAAGCAACAAACCGAGTTTCTTTCAAAGAGGAGAGATTGATCACGTTTTCCGCCCACGTCTGACAAGAAATACTAGTTGGATTCGTTGTTGCTAGATCAATATTGTTGGTGAGGGGTTAGTCAAGCTTGTGTTGGGACATAATTCGGGGGTCGAGGGGTTTCTTCTATTGTAGTAAAATATTATAAAGATGGTATTAAGCAAATAACGGGGGCCCAATTCCCATCTAAAAAAAGTAAAAGGCCAAAGAAATTCCGAGAAAGTAAAGGTGAAAGTCGAACATTCAAAGTCTCCCTAAAGTAGCATTCAAGAAATGGCAAACGAGGTTTACCCCTGGATCAATCGATCAAGGCTTTTCCTGATCATGACTGAGTCTGTCTGGGCTTGGATCAGAGATTCAGAGGATATTCGAATTAGGATTGAAGTTTTACGTAGATAGGGTTATATAGCATAGTGTACATTATCTCTAGGGTTATGCATATGTACTGTTCTGAGTGGTCTTGGAAGTCATTTTCTGCAAGAACGAGTTCGTCTTTTTTATTTTATTTTATTTTCCTTTTTCATTATTCATTTTTGTCATCCTAAACGAAAACATGAGAATATGAAGATCAATATTAGGTACATCCGTAGGCTTTGAAGATGCAATTGTAAATGATGTGAAGAGTATAAAAAGCTCAATAAACACTAGAATGAATAATAGCAAGCTAAGTCATCAGAACATGTATGTGTGGACTATCTGTGACCAGATACCCGAAATGCCACAATAATAATAAAAGAAACAACTAAAAGTACAACGTCCATTCTGGTGTGCAAATGCACTAAAGCGGCATGCCATTTCCGGAGGCATTTCACGTCAATCAACAAGTTGAGGAAACCAAATAAACAGCGAGAGCAAGTAAATCGATATGAAAAGAGGAGAATGTCAAAAAACAAAGTGTAAAGAAAAGTAGTAAGTGAGATGCCTTTCACATGGCAAGAAAATGCCGTGGGATAAATAAACCAAATATACCTTCAACTTCAAATCCGTGGATAAAAGCCATCAGAAGACCAAGTCCTAGAAATCGAGTGTAATCATCCCTTGAAGATGATAGATAGGAAATGGACTGGCAAGGTCGTATTCTGCTTCGCATGACAATGGAGAAAATGATGGTACAATGTAAGCTGAAGAAGATAAAGCTAGCAAAGAGAGGATGAGAGCGCCATATCGTATGGAGGCGACGAAAAGTAAAGAGCAGAATTCTTGAGTTTCACAGTAGATTCCGGCAGGGTTCACGAGGTGTCTGTTGTGTTTTTTGTGTCTCCTAGCTTCGGCGGCCATTTATCTCCCAAATACTTTTTGAGAACGTTTTCAAAATCGACATTTTTGACAACTGGGCCTTTGCCTGAGCAGTTTGCCTTTTGTCTTAATTCCATGCACAGAGCATCGAGGTCGAAATCTTGCGGGCTAGATTCAACGCATTTTTGCAGCGTATCCCTATAGAAGAGGTTAGTGGACTCTATGACTCCGCGTCGGTGTTGCTAGAAACCAGCACTGCCTTGTTGTATCACGTACCAAACTCGATTGCATGGCAAGCCATAAGGAACGGAAGTCTCAGAGATATGGGGGGTTTGGGATTGGGAAGTAGAATACTGGGAAGTCTGAGGCTGAGCTAAATCATCTTGTTCCTTTTGGGCGTCGATCTTTTGAATAAGATTAGTTGGCTTGAAGGGTTGCGTCTGTAGTGTAGGCATGTCATGAAATGAAGTAGGGAAATCGGCGTCAAACAGTCCGGGATCATCCAGTCCAAAGGACGGCATATTATCAGTCGGCTCTCGGTACTGGTTGAACGATTCCATATCAATAGGATTGCCATTTTGACGAATAAGCCAGTCAAAATCCATGTTCAGATTGTTCAAGCCAGCCAGGTCTAAGTTAGTGTTAGCATGTAATTCTTGCTTATGTTCTTCATTTTAGATTTAGAGTACGGCACCCATGGAGCGCATAGAGCGCATAGCGCCATTCTCGAATTGGCCAAACATACTTGGACCAGTGATGACCATAGGAGAAGTTTCCTCTCCGATAGTAGCCATAGTGTCGACAGGCTTGCCTAAGCCTATAGGTGATTGGTTGGAGGACTCGGGGGAGGTACCGCATGAAGAACTCGCGCCAGGATTGGAGTTGGAAGAAGCCGAGGGAGAACTTGTGGTTCTATGCCCAATTGGCGGAATATTGGAAAGCGGTCCAGGTTTACGCTGACCTTGGGAGGGGGCGCCAGAGCTAAAAACATTAGGGAACTGGACCAAATCCCGTTGACCTTGAACACTGGATTTGGTGTTACGGATATTATTGGTCTCTATAGCGGGAGAGGTGTTTGCCGGGCCGGTAGAGTTTGGGAGTGATGTGGTGGAAGTGCAAGAGGCATTTGAGTAATTTGACAGACCTGACGACTGTTGTTGAGGGCCCGGAAGAGAGCCGAATGAGGGGAACTCAAACTGAAAACTTATGTCTGACATGTTGTTGATGGCAGCAGAGCCAAAGCCCCTTGGCCTTCCAGAGCTTCGGTGCATCTGCTGCACGGTTCTTTTGTATTGCTTAAGTTCATCGGTAAGCCGTTCAATTTGTGACCGTAGAGTGCTGTTTTCATTGCTAGTTTCTTCGGAAGCTTTCTGCAGTTCCTCTACCTTGATTTCAAGATCGCGGACATGTTTTTCTTTGCGCTCTCTAAATGCACGCTGTGCAGCTCTGTTTTGGGCCTTGCGTTTCTATTTGGGGCGTAAAAGGAAAATAAAAAATGACGTCAGTAATTCCTCAGGCTGGGAGGGTAATGCTGGAACAGGGTTGAATGTTTGTGGGTCAAGTAAGCAAAACAAGTGTGGACGGGATCCTTTGATAGCAGAAACAGCTATTCACACACAAAAAAGAGGCATGGATGTCTTACTGTTGTAGGCTCTTCGGTAAGAGGCTTTCGACCAGGCTTCTTGGGAATCTTTTCGGGCTTTTTGCCTTCGTGTTTTTTGTTTGAGCTCTCCTGAGATATGTCTGCGTCTTCATCCAGTTCGTCGGGACGAGATCGTTTTTCGGCTGTCCTGGAGGGGCTGGAAACAACACCAGAAATAGAGCTGGAGCTAGAATCCCCGTCATCTCCATCTTTAACGCCATCGCCACCTTCGGTAGGTTCGGGTTGAGTAGGTACTAATGAAGCATCACCAAGAAGACTCGAGCCATCGCCAGTAAAGTCAAAGCCAAAGGTTGACTCGTGATCGAAGTCGTAGTCAAACGGAAACGACTGAAGGGAGTTAGATGCCTGCGAAGTCTGCGATGTACTGGATAGCTGGTTGTTATTGATAGTGGAACTTTGCGCGTTTAAAGCTTCTATAAGCACTTTTTGTTGCTCGGAGGTAAGCGTCAACGAAGAAGAATCATTGAGAATATTGTTTTGGGAAGCCATCTGGGCCTGATCTAAAGACCTAGAGAGAGATCCTGGACTCGGAGATAGTATTTGATGGGATGAACGGCTATAGCTATGGGCGCTTGAAGGTCACACCGGACATATGGATACAGAAACAGTGGGTTGATATGACGTAGATAACCGAACGAAAAAAACGGAAAGAAATTGATGGCGGAGAGCGGTGATCTTGATGACGTAGAGACCAAGAGATCACGAAATGTCCTGATGCGTGGAGTTTAGTTGATCAAGACACAATGCGAGTACGATAGTAAAAAGTCGAGGCCAGCAAGACACGATAATAATGCAGGGTAGATGTAAAATGCGGATAACAAGAAGGGAAAGAAAAAAGAGAAAACGAGAATTGAAGGTGGTTGAAGAAAGACAAGACAAGTAACCAACCAAGTCAAGAATAGGGTAGGCGACGAAGATAGAACGAGCCGACAAGCAATAGGCTTTTGGAGCTAACGTGAGTAGTTCCTTCCTTTTGGCTCGGGGTTTCGCTTTCGCTTTCGCTCTCGCTCTCGCTCTCGCTCTCGCTCTGGATGTGTAGGCTTGCGGGCTTGTAAGCTTCTGGACTTCTGGAATCTCGAACTCTATGTAGTGTGGGGTAGCCAAAGGTCTGCCGTGAATTGTGCACTTCAGACTCTTGGCTTGGCTGTCTTTTGAAGTTATTGCAGCAGATACAAAGCAGAAGCTTAGAGAGGAGAAGAGAAGAGTTGAAAATTTCCCGTAAACGTTGTATTGGGTTGCTAAGCTCTAGGCTATCAGCAATAAGTCGTAAGTGAATTATTCCTCCGCCAAGTAAGAATGTGGTGCAGCGAGCAAAAGAACTGTAAAAACCTTCCTGAATAGGCTCGCCGAAGTCTTTCCTCAAGAGGAGGGCGAGGACGGCGGGCGGCGGTTACTTGATTTGATGATGGCTGTCAATTTGTCAGCAGGAAATCGCACTGACAGGATTAGCTCCGTTTTAGGTCGTATCAGCGTGTGAAAGTAAGCTAGGGTTTCCGTTTTAGGACGCAGCTGCGTGCTAAAGTAAGCCAAGCTTTCTATTTTAGGACGCAGCTGCGTGTGAAAGTAAGCCAGACACTTCCCTTTTAGGACGTACTATGTGTGAAATTAAACCAAGTACTTTCTGAAAGCCCATACAATGAATAAATGCTACAACGCTTCTTATTACCCTGGCGGAGTTCAGCACCTGCCGAGTGACAAGCACTGACCTTCAGAGCACTGACCTTAACAGCCTTAACAGCCAATAGCATCACACAGTCTTCAGAGTAACAACTCATACAGCAGCCTAGAACGCCCCCCTTTCTCTCCCTGAACCAAATTCACCTGACCCTCCCTGCCTGGAACTTATTGAGCCACTCTAGATTTCAGACCAAGGATCCTTTGATTGGTAGTCCCCATTCTTTTTTACCGCGCTTTGCCATGACTTCGTTGTCTCGTAGCTTCTCTGTACCACAACGTAAAATAGAGGGGCAGAACCATCTAGAATCAACCTGTTCTTAGACGTTCTTAGAAGGTCAAAGAAGCCTTAATCATACAAGCCCCGATATCTGGCTAGGTGGCTGATTTCGATGCTGCCCCCTTTATTTCGTTAGGTTAAACCTTTGTTGGGCAATATGGGCTTGTTTTCTTATTGTCCGCGTTGCCTTTTAGCTTACAGACAGCACCATCTTTCTCGCTACTTCTTGCTGACAGTTCCAGCCGTTTGGCTTCTAACCTCTGCTACCCTCTCTGCCGATTATATTTCTTATTTTGTTGCTGCCGCCGTCTCGTCGCTTCCTCGTTGCTATTCTTGTCGTTATTCTTAGCTTGGACTTGCATCTAGTTTACGCTCCCCTCTAGTTTTATTACTGGGAGCTTGGTCATGTCATGGCGTGTGAAGAGCGGGAAAAGAAAAAGGTTCTGCTTAAAAGGAGTCTAATACTATCGAGGACATAAGTGACTTAAAGCCGTAAATCAATCTTTTTCTTGTAGTCGAATTCTGATAATCTAATCTCCGCTCAAACAAAAAAGATGCTCATATTCAACGCCAAGCCAGGTAAAAAAAACATCAGACGTATAACTTTGATAATTTGGCCTACTTAGGCTACAAACACAACCTCCCCTCACATTGAATCCTCAAACAAACGACGCAGCTGCTCCTTCTCCTCTTCGTGATTCTCTATCTTTAGCCCTGGTGCCAGCTTCAGTACTCGGCCCTGCGGCAATGTCCCCTCAACTAATTGGTCAATATCACAATCTTCAAAACCTAGCGCCCTGAGCCCTGTCGGCTGGTCGCCTAGCTTATCCAAAAATTCACGAATTGCATCAGCCAAAATCTCGCCAGCACTAGACTTAGCCGCGTTGCTAACATCAACACCAAACGCCTCGGCAGCCTTCAAATGTCGCTCAGGATTAGAAGGACCAGTAAATCGGAATACGGCAGGGGCAGTCACTGCCACTGAAACTCCGTGTGGGATGATTGGCGAAGCAACTTGGTAGCCCGCATGTTTGTACTGGCCAGGGTTCTGGCTAGCAATAGGATATGACATCCCTTTCAGAAAGAAAGAAAACAAGTAGACATGGGTTAGCTCTAGGACCCCGGTCACTTAATAGCATGTGTGGTATCACTGCCCCCACAGACATCCCACAACCCGGGTGGGAAGCGTAAGACGGAACAATTCAAAGCATCCGGCAATCTTGACTTACCATGACATAAATGGACACCCGCATTACCAAAACCCACACCTGCTAGCGTTGCTGCAAGCAGCATTTCTGTTTGTGCTTCAAGGTCGTCGGGGTCTTTTATCGCTCGAGGGAGGTATTTCACTGTTTGCCGTAGAGTATGAAGACTAAAAATATCGCTAATTGGGTTGGCGCCTTGATATGCAGGCCGAAGTAGTGGATTAGTAGGACGTGGTGTACGTTCAGTATATGGAATTGCAGTCCAAGATTCGAGCGAGTGGCATAGGACGTCTAGGCCCGAGCTTGCCTTTACAGCGGCGGGCATCGACCGTGTGTTGAGCGGATCGCAAATGCCTAGAAGCGGCTTTAAATTGCGATGTGCAACACCAGTCTTGGCACGCTGGGCAGTGAGGTCAAAAATAGCGGTCCCCGTCGTCTCACTACCGGTGCCGGCTGTGGTAGGGATAGCGATGAGAGGTCTTAGCGGTCGATCAATGGGCCGGCCGGCGCCTGATGGGGCAGCAATGAAATCAGACAGGGAGGCATCGGAGTAAACCGAGTATAGGTTCATTAACTTTGCTGTATCAATGACTGACCCGCCTCCTACTGCCACATAGACATCTGCGTTGAGGGGTCGGGCCCACTCAATGGCTTCTGTGACGCTGCAATACGATGGGAAAATAGTCGATTAGCGCGTATAAATTACCAGTGCTGGAGTGTGGATAAATATAACCTCCATCATACTTACGAGTAGTCTTTCGGTTCGATTTTGACACGATTAAAGACTGTGTACGTAATGCCTTCCTGGTCTAGACTTTCTCGGACATGCTGCATGGGCAGTAAAGAATCGACTATCGGGTCTGTGACCACACAGACGTTCTTCGCCTTCATGTTTTTCAGGTCCATGCCGACCTCACGCGTTACACCCTCCCCGAAACGGATTGAGGAGGCTGCCATCTCAAAGGCATATTCTTTCACTGCCGGGGAGCTCGTGTGCGTGCGTAATGAGGGTAAGACCGACTGGAAAGGTAGAGCTTGTGCATTGCGATTATGATAGGTTGGATTTGAGTGACAAGGACAACTAGACGGGTGTGTGTATTGTATGGTACGAAGCAGCGAGAGGGCCCGGTTGGCTGCCTACAGAAAACAACGGGGAGTTTTGGATTAGTCGCTGTAGTGGCACAGATGCATAAAGGTGGGTGTCTATGCACATTACGTGGTGTTTTGATGAGTAGACTCATATTGAGGGCGAATATAATGGCGGATTACCTTGGTAGGAGCGAGGACAAAGGAAATGAACTCGTGATTCGAAAACGTCTCACTTTAAATAAATAAGACAAGTGATTGCTCAGTAGCTTCTCCAACTCCAGACCTCGGCTGTGCCAGACAAAGTTGCAGTCTGCCATATTGTTGTTCTCGTTCGTCCTTGACCCCTTTGTATTACGCCGAGTTGTCCTCCTATACCGGCGCTTATGTTTGCATTTCCGGTTGTTTTGTTCTTATATCTGGAAAGTACAGGCACACAAGAGACCAAAAAATGTGGTCACCTGCCCTCTCCTTAGTTTTTGGTGCTGCAAATACCGCTTTAGCTGCATAATAAACTCACCGTATGATTGTGTGCTGAAAGGTTCTCCAAATGTGTAATAATCTCATTCTACTAGCCAGCAACTAGGTAGAACATCGTGGACTTAACAAGCCTGCAGCTCCGTTGCCGGAATAACAACTTCTCTTATGACATGATGTACTTTTATTTTGTTTTTCAAAAGGAGGTTGGGGTAATTCTAAGGACATGCATGTATCGTGAAAATCGTAGCCTGTTGGTTTGGTTTGGCTGCTTGCCAGTGACTGACACCTTGTTAGCATCGCATGCAAGAAAAGAAAGTGGAAAATATAAACAAAGAGGGAAAGCCGTGCTGGGAAGCCAGCCCCTGAGATCTACATAAAGTTTTCCTCCATCTCCGTGTTTCCGTTGGAGTTCAAGCTCATAGCCTTCATGCCCTTCTCCACTTCCCGATGCCTCACAGGCGTCTTGCCTTTGGATGACTTTTTGCGCACCTCTACGTTGATCTCCCCCTCAATACCATCGACTCGAATGCGTGTGGTCTCTGGTATGGCTTGAGACGTAATATTGTTGCTACCTGTGCCATTGTTACCATTACCATTAGCATCTCCAGTACCGCCAGCACCCGCTTGTGCGCCTCCAGGGCTAGTCATCATTGGCGGTGCTAGACTAATAAGATCTCTAAAAAAGTTGTTCGCCGCCTCACAACCATCAAGAAGCCACTTGAGGCAGACTGCTACGCGCTCCTTGGCAAACGGGTTGTAGTCATCATAAGCACAGCTGTTGAGCAGCGGCACGATACCGTTGTTGCGCACAATTTGCTGTTGAACCGCCGCGTTTCCGGGACTGTTGCGGCCCAGAGGGGGTTGGAGCAGGTGCGCCATAATGGTGAAAATCTGGGCTTTAAGTCCGCTCCAAGGAAACTTGAACGCGGGCTCTTGCATAATTGAATGCACTGATTGGCCACTGGCATCGGGGTACGCCTGGTCGGAGGTGTTGTTGTTAGGAGAACCTCGAGCTTTGCTGGGAACCGAAACCAACGGCTTTTTAGCAACGGCGGCATCGAGCCCATTTAAGAGAGCCACCAAATCAAAGATGGCCTCCCACTCAATGAGGCGCGCGCGAGATTCAGGGATGTCAGCCACAAGTATAATAAGATCAAGGAAAACAGCTAGGCCGTCCTTTGCGCGGTCCATGTCCCAAAGGTCGACAGGGAAGTACAAGGGATCTAGTTTGTTTTCCCGGACTTGAGCCTGTATGTGCATGAGGGCCAAACACTCTGGGACAACTTCGTAGCGAAAAATATGGAAGAGGAAGTGAATCAGAGTTAGGTCGTTGGTGAATTCTTCTGATGAGGTATAGTTGCTGTTCTCTGTGATATTGTGATGGTAGCTGTCTCGTTTGGTCTCAAGAATCTGGTGGATCATGCGCAGCAAAACAGTCTGCGCTGGAGACATGATGTCCTTGGGTATGCGGAGGCTTTGCCAGGCATACGGGATCAACGCAGTCTTATGAATGGAGTGGATAATCTGGTTGGTTAACTTGAAAATCAACGAGTTCTCTTCCATTTCCCAGACCGCAATAAACACTAGCATTTCTCTAAGCAGGCTCTTTCCACACTCTAATGCAAGGAACATCTTGCAGCGTGTTTTCTGGAGCTCGACGCTGTGCGTGGAGGGTGTGCCATTTGTGTCAACAACGCAAGATTTAACAATCATGTGCAAAGCCTCAATTTGCTTGGGATCAAGAATGTTGGGTATCTCGGTAAGAATACCAGCTAATAATCCATCGTCTTCCTCAATGTCATCCTCCTCATAATCATCTGCGTATTCAGAGCAAGCATCGGTACAGTTTTCCACCGATGTAGAAGTATGAGGGGGTATATTGGTAGGTGTAGATGCAGTTGCGGCCTGTCTTTCAGCGTAACAGCGGTTTAATCTCTGCGACTTGCAATTTTCGATCTGGGCTTTTGTATTGTCAATGGTAGTCATTGTTGCACCAACATAGCATGACGCCTGATATCTTGAGTACCACGCTTCAATCTCTGCTGAAATAACGGAGCTTGTTTCAGTTGCTGTAGCGTCTGGCTTTCCATCAGGAGTGTCGGCATTTTGCCATTCCGGAGGCGACTTTTGCTGGACTTGGCCTGTGAGACCATCGATAGTAGCACCGTCAATACTCCCAAAACCTGCTGCAGATGCATTCTTCTCCATATCCTTATATAACAGCTCGCAGGCTTCTGGATGCACTGAGAAGTGTTCCTCGATCCATTTGCGAATCTGGTAACGAGCCCGATTAGGGTAGAACCCATCCAGAGTCGGCACATCAGGTGTGGTAGGGAATAGCAAGGAACTCGACTGTGGCGGCGATAGCGATCCAATATCGTAATCAAACAGCACATCCAACCAAAAAGACATCTTGTTTCTCTCGTGCTTGGCAATCCAATTATGGGTTTGTTGCAAGCTGACAACAAGTAGTTTTTTGAACAGCTCGTTGATCTCGATCAAGTTTGCCTGAGATATGTCATCAAGCATCTCTCCTTCACTGCCCTTGCTAGCAACCTTTATGCAGAGCAGGATAATTTGAAAGAGACTATGGTCGAACACAACAGCAGCACACAGAGACTGTGGTATTTCAGGCTCAGCAGTCACTAGTAGATTGCGAGCTATGTGCATGAGTTTTATGAGAATTTGGAGGTCCTCTTTAAGAGACGCATAGTTGTTTACAACCAACGTATTGCTTTCTTGCGAAGTAGCCCGTCGGTCATGGTCAGCTGATGAAAGCGGAGGACCAAGTGACTTGTTGCTTAGGTCTGCAACCGCCGAGCCAAAGACTCGTGTCAATGAAATCCATATGCTCACATTCTTAGCCAGCGTGGTTCTGCCGTGAACGTCAGTGAGAATTCATACAAAGAAATGGCACTTGGAAGCCTACCTTCTGGCTGCGTTTCCGTGAGTCTTTTCAAGAGTCGTATTTACTATAGAAACAACCCTGGCTAATGTGAACGGGCCCATAGAAGGGAGATCCAGAAAATGGCCTTCTATGCAGCTCAATGCTGCCAAAAAGCAGCGTTCTTCAATCGTCTCATCATCAGACTCTCTCGTATCCATATTGGGGTTTGCAAGTGAGACTGGGTCTAGCTTGTCACAAGTATAGCCTGAGTCTATTTGAGTAGAAGCACTGCCAATGGTTTATGCGTGTGTTTGGGAAGATACAAATATAAGTTGAATAGCTGAATAGCTGAATGTTTACCAAAGTGACGATTACCAAGTCACCGTCAGAGGCATGGATTTTCAAGTGCCGTTAAGCTCTTAGTGGGGGTAAAATTGGTATGTGGGTCATTGTGTCACATGACCGCAGGGTTAACTGCGTCTATGGGGTTAACAGCCTCTCGACAGAGACTTAGTATATTCAACTGATCATGGCCTCAAGCCATAGAAATGATACGTGATAGCCCTATGATCATTATGCTTTAATTGATCTCGCCAATATTTATACCGGCATAGAGCAAGTCGCCAAAGTAGCATTATAAACTTGTTTCCTACCCTTCCTGCATTAACGGCCACAGAAAGGTGTCTATAAATGCCGGACAAAACATCTAAAACTAGAATCAAACAATGCGTCTCGCCTGCTACTCTCAGCCACGACACGGCTGTCAAGAGCCGATAACAGAAACTGATTCTTTTACTTCTAACTATTTCTTGAAGATTAGATGCTCAACATGTTTTCAATCTATGGCCCCACTATAGCTACCAACTAGCTCTGATTGGCTGCAAGAATTGGTTCTAGACCCCTGTATAAGCTCGGCGGCGCTTCGCCTAGCGCTTACAGAATCATGACCACCAATGGCAAGGTCGTATGGCCATGCAGCCCGCAGTTGTGAACCGTCTCAGAAAGCAGACAACAAGTTGATCGTGGGAATTATTCAATGGAACTTTTTTACCAGGGCCAGGGTAAATGCAGGGTCCTGAAGATAGCAGGCTCATTCGAGTCTGTATAGGATCTAGCATTAAGTTGAGGCGGCTGGAGAAGGAATACTGGTTGTTATGAAGCATGCGGAAGACTACATATAAGTCCCAAGGGGAGGGAAACTCAAATAGAAGTCATGCACGCCTTCTTCTCGATCCCCATTCCTCTCTTCTTATTTCCTATTTTCACTACTTCTGAGCGAAATACTAGCACATGCATATTCCTCTCCTCTACCCCGTTCATACCAACATCTGCATCCTTCATCGCCAACAACCGGCGGACAGCGTGACCCAGACCAGACCTGGATATTGATCCATTAGCTCAGATAACCCGACCATGTCCAGCAATAACTTTCCATTAGGCGGCCAAGATGACAGCACCAGTAACAGTACCTTTGATGGCACTGAAGCCGGTGCATCAGGAAGCTCGTCCTCCAACGGAGGCATCTCAACCGGAGGCATGATTGCTATAATCGTGTTTGTCGTCCTTGCCACGATAATCGGGGGTGAGTGGTCTAAGAAGCCCAAAGCACGATGTATCTCCCTAGTCATTGAGTGAGCTGCTAACAAGATCATGCCTATAGTTGCGAGTTCCGTCATCTTTTTTATCGCCAAGAAGAATGAGTGGAAGTTTCGTGAGAGCATGCGCAAGTCCGCCCGCAAAGTTGTTAATGCTCTAACACCCCGTCGGTCTGAATTCCCCAGATCTGTAAAAACTGGAAAGCCACCCAGTTCGCGGGAACAATCAACTCACAACAACTTTGATGAGATCCCGCCAACACCTCGTTTGAGACCTGAAGACCTGGAGAAGGGCCTGCATGAAGTCAAGATTAAGAGAAAGATGATGAAATGGGGGCGATAATCTAGTTTGGGCCTACGTTGTTAGAGGGGACAAGAGGGTTTACTATCATAGTTTAAGAAAGTCCTTTGACACTGATGACATCAACGATGCAAGCATTCAACAACCTCCAAGTTCTAGAACCTTATAAAAAAGGTACCTGGCAGCTGCTAGCGGCTGGCACACTAGTCCTATAGCTCCGCCATAACTTAGGGTTTGTGTTTGCCAGAACCCCAGCAAACGTGCGTGAATAGGTTGATGGTTTCGCAACTAAGATCGTTGTCAAAACCTTATGTGCAGCAAAGTGTCTTTTGTTATTGTGATTGTTGCACTTTACATCAGAAAGCAAACTTACTGCTCCTTTGTAATCTTTATTGAGGCTTTGCTTTGCATCCATGATGTCTCTATTCTCTCTGCTTTTTACTCTATAACAAGTACATGTCAAGTCAGAAATCCTACCGCATACA
Source organism: Ceratocystis destructans (assembly GCA_038407095.1). Lineage (NCBI taxonomy): Eukaryota > Fungi > Ascomycota > Sordariomycetes > Microascales > Ceratocystidaceae > Ceratocystis > Ceratocystis destructans. The sequence continues at coordinate 16,337 of JAXASZ010000630.1, forward strand.
CTCTCTACAACCCCAAGTTTGAGGGAAATCACCAACTACTTTATAGCCACAGCCTTACGAACTTCCAACAAGCAATCGCTCAGCCTCGTCTTGTTGGATTTCACGATAAATCTCAATCGCTTTATTTTACATAAAAAGCCATATTTTATTCTTTTACTATTCTTCAACCCAAAGTATCTATTATCGACTTTACGACAAGCCTTTAGTTATATCATCTAGCGATCGTCGCCTCTACATCTTCCGCCCCTCTTACCTTTCCCGAGCCCTGAGGCCGATTGGGGCTCCCAGGGCACGCGGACCGAGAGCAACGGATGAAGAATAGCCAGCATGGAAACAGGTGACTACGCAACAAACACGTTGGTGGTGGTGAGTGTGCTATAGCCATTTATTTGGGCCCTGAGGGCTACATACAAATCTGCGCCTCTTACTAATTGATGCAATGCTCCCTCTCAATAGGATAATATCGCATCTATCAACTACAGGCTATTTAACCTTGTTCCTGACTCAAAACGAACCCAGGGCATAACTGCTCAGTGCCTCGAAAAATCTGCTCGCGATGCTGGCCACATTGTTTTATTCGATAGCCGAAGGCGTGCCTTGTGGCATTTCCAAACCGTTTATAGAGACTCCAAGCCGCTACAACCACAGCAAGCTGCTCTAACACCACTTGAATCGTTAGAGTTCTCTGGCTTTTCATTGTCACTCCTTGGCCTTGGAAGTTATGAACCCTCGTCTCTCGCGAAAAGCAGGCTTGGATCAGGTGCTGCAGTCGGCCCTGCGCAACAACAACAACAGCAGCAGCAGCAGCCTCAAGATTTACCAAACACGAAATCTTCCGATTCTCCGTCGCTTGCTATCAGCACATTCGAAGCCCATCCGTTATTCATCACCGCCCTCCAGGGAACCCTCAACAATGCGTTTTGCTGGCACGTCGGCGCAATACCACTAAACGACCGGACATTGCTTATTCCCTCTGACAAGAGCTCTATATATGATTCACAAGCATCGTCTGCGGCAACAGCCACAATCCAGGCTTATCTTACAACAGCTGGGGCTTTGTTAGTGTCTATATCAGTTACCGTACACGAAGGCCTTAGACTCTTGGATAAAGCCATGTCGTACAACCATTCTATATCAGACTGCGCAGTAGTTCTTGCGCCATTCGGATATCCAGGCAGACTACGATCTCCAGATGGTGGCATTGATGCTCTTTTAACACATACGCCATATACACCTGCATTGAAACAACCAGACAACAAAACGAACAAATGGAGACTCATGATATCGACTTTACTTCGCGTACGAGGGATTCCACCTTCTGTCATTGACAATGCGCCTTGGGTTGATATTCAACTTGGACCTAGTGAGCCATCAGACCCAAAGGGACTAGGGCGACATGGCTACATGGTACAATGGCCATTGAAACTGTGTATTCGACGACCCATGGTGTGTCTTCCACCCCAGCCTTTAGAAGATGAAGAGAACGATTATGATGCGCTGAATATTGCAAAAAGCTGGTTTCAAGAGGCACCCGCTAGAGCAGAAAAGGTCGCCAGGCGAAAGGCCGACCGAGAAGCCCAGGCTTCCATAGACTCGGATTCAAAACATGGCTCACAACATAACTTTCAGTTAAATCATCATATGCACCACCAGCAAGGTACTTCGCAGGCTCAGCAGCTACATCTACAACAGTCGCATGCACAATCTGGCAACCAAATGTTAGGACTCAGTGCACAGTCTCCTCTGAACAATGCTATTCCTCGCCCAGGCTTGAACTCTAATAATGCCATGTATCCTACTCCCCCTGATGGAATACAAGGCCAAACAATAGGACTGCTGGCGCTTGCTGAAGATACACTGTCTAGCCCAGCAAATGCCACCTCTACTGTTGCCATGGCTGGCAATAGTACTACAGCTATGGATCTGTGGTCTTCTGGCCCTAGTATGCCAATTGGGGGCTTTAATGGCTCGGCTGTTGGATCTGATGCTAAGATGCTTGGTGATTCTTCGGGAGGTGGTATAGAAATCGCTGATGTACATTTGAACTTTTTTGACGACAAAACACTTGATTCTGCTGATGGCGTTTTAGGGGCCTTTTCACCTATGCAGTCCACCTCTCGACGACTTTCACACAGTGGACAAATGCAGCCTCCACCACTTCCACATCAAACACAGCCCCAGCTACAAAATGGCAACCTTTCATGCTCAAACTTGGGCTCCAGCTCGCATCTGCTGACTCCGTCTATGCCCCCGCCGCCTGACTTTGTTAGCATTAAAAGACAGCCTTCAGACTCAGAAACGCCGGTATTCGCTAGACCTGAGCTTAGACATGCTCGGAGCATGGGTGATAACATGCGCCAAAACGTGTTCCAGGGCCGTCCTCGCTCTGTTTCCTTTCTTCAAAGCACTGGCAATCGTCTCAAAAGAGGTGCTAGTCCATTTGGGCCAGATGCAGTGTATAAACGGCTGCGCGCAGTGGTACCGCAAGCAGCTTTGCCTCTTCATCCAGCTACGGCCCGGAAGGGGAATGTCTTTGATAAGGTGTCTTTTGACAGCTCGCTTCCTGCAGTTAATAGCAAGTATGCTGAAGGTGGCATTTTTTCAGTTGACCGCAAGCCTGTTAAGCGCAGGTTTAGTTTTGACACATCTGCACCTCCCACTACGGGCTATCTCCGAACACACGGAAAACACCGCAAAGTATCGAAGCCATACCCGTTTGTTGCAGCTCCTAATGCACAATCAGCCACTTGTCACGCTAACAACAATTCCCTTGTGTTTCATGTTACAAAAGCTATGGAGAATAGCTCGTTAACAAATTCACCGACGCGTCTTGGTGGCATGGAAGAGGAACTCCAGTCTGATGCTGATGATGTTAGCGATGCTTCAGATATGGATGACACTAGCATGTCTAGCGACGAGCTCACATCTCCCATTAAGCTCAATGGGCCCCGGCGGCCAGGTGACGAATTGTCGGCAAGGGGGACGCCAGGGCGGGACTCTGAAGACGCAGAGTCTAGCTCTGCTATGGAGCCAGGGAATCTTAGTAGAATTCCTTCACCTGGGTGGATCATGTCGAGGTTCCTTGCCGAATCGGAACCACTCCCTCTGTATCCCCAACTAAGCGGCGAGGATTTAGTCGCGATTGCACAGGTTGTTACAGAACAAGCCTCGACTGGAATTTTAAAGATTCATACAGACGCCCAGAAAGGCCTTGAGCCTGCGTCAACTCAAAACCTTCGTCGCAACTCCTCGCTTCTAGCTAGACAAGCAGTACAGACTCTTGTCAAGGTCTTCCCGAAATCATTCCGGTCTCCAACCCAATTGCATCTCAAGTCATTAGCTGATACACAGGACCTAGCTTCTTTACAGCAGGCTCAGGCTCAGGCACATGTCCAAGCCAACGCACAAGCGAATTCTCAACAGCAACGCGGCGGTGCCCTGAGACCTGGCTCACAAACTCGCGAGACAGAAAAGCCGCCTCTTATATTTACCATAATGCCATCACACCTGGAAATGCGAAGGGCGGAGTCAAGGCTGTCCATTCTTCCTACTGCTATCGCATTCTGGGAGAGTCTAGGTCTAGGTCCGTGCAAAGGCACCAAAGATATTAGAGCTGTATGCTTGTTCCCTGGGTACCCTGGTTTGTCGGACGACGTTGGCTGTTTTCTTGATCGTCTGAAGATTTTTTACGAATCATTGAAACTAGGCTCTTTCGAGACTCTTACGTCTAATCCTGGAATCGAGGACGGTCTTGTGGCCTATGATGCAGGGTGGAATTCAGCCACCACATTTGCAACAGCTTTCCCTAATATCTCACCATCACTAGCCGAGCGCTCAAGTGCAATCTGTGACGCTCTTGAAGCCTCAACCGAGGTGGGCAAGAATTTTGTGATTTTCTTCGTATATTGGCCTTCGAATCCTGCGACCATTGTCGAAGCTTGCCACACTTTCTACCGCTTGCATGAAGCCTATCGTCTCTCTCTTGAAGCTTCCGGCAAGTTCCCGAATAACGAACTGGTTCTGCAATTGATTCCAGTAGATATAATATCGGCGCCCTTTAGTGTTGTCACCCCCCAGCCCTCAGACTTGAGTCGACTGTGTATTGAAACTTACGACCGTTGTTCCATCTTCAATCAGTCCATGCCAGCACCGTCCATTCTCCTTGATGAGCCTGTTCAGCGGAGCAGCATCGAGTTCAAGACATCGGCGCCTTCTGAATCTATCCTGCACGAAAACTCAAGCATCCACGTTGCCTACGCCAAAAGTCTGGACAACCGCTGGATTAGCATTGCCTGGACTGACAGCAGAGGCTTGCAGCAACAAACGGCTTCGTACTGTCTCACCCGCAAAGGCGTGCGTGGCCAGGGCATACAATGGAATGATATTGCCCAGGACATTTGGCAGGCGACTATCGAGCTTATGGCGGTGTGGAAGGTCTGCTGGCGTGTCGTTATCAGCAAGTGTGGTGCAATGGATCCCTCCGAGGTCGAGTATTGGACACAACTTGCACAGAACGAAACCAAAGCTTCATTCTATCTTGTTTTGCTTGCTGTTGACACATCCCCGGCTCTGCAACTTGTTCCCAAAGCGGTCCAGCTAAGCGCCTCAGTCCAGTCAGCCACGTATGCTACACCAGCCGGAACACCACAGGCTTCAACGCCCGAAGTTGCATCGACTCCCAGAGCAACAGCTGATGGCCCATCAACAACTCCTACACCATCTACAGCTGACGTAACATCCGACCCAGACGGCGATGGCGTGCTTATTGATGTTGCTGAGCAAACGTGGGGTGTTGTGCTCTCACACCGGCTTAACAATTCGATGACGCCGGCACGCCAGAACCCAGCCATGGCGTCTGGGTACCTTGTCAAACGTGGTGGTATGCGCTGTGAGGACCCGCCAGCTGTGCTTGAAGTCAATTTAGTGTGGCTAGACGGTGTGGCCCGTGGTATAGACCCGATGCTCCGTGAAATGCTTAAGCAATTCCGTGGGCTGGGGACATTGGCACGGGCACGTGGCGTAACAGAGCAATGGGATGTTAGGCCGTGGCATATCGCGGCAGCGGAGAAGGGCGTTCGCACGCTGTATGCATTGCTTTGATTCTGAGCGTGTGCTGCTATTTTTGTAATGTTGGACTTTTTGCTGCTGTCTTGTTGGACTAGACTCTTGTATACAGGCCTCTTTATTTCTTGACTGGCCGGCTATGACTTACTTTGCAGGGTTGGCGTTTTCTTTTTTTTTCTTTTTTTTGTTCTCTTATCACATATGCTCATGTCTCTTTTTTCTTTTGTAGAACACATTAGTTCAGGCTTGTCTTCGTGTGTATAGTCTTGTTTATGCAGCATCTTGGTTTTGCACTATTTGTATTCATGGGCCCCGACACACCAGGCTCTCTATGTTTATTACTCTTTGTCGTCCATCGTTGACTACGACGATTCGAAGATGCCTGGGAACAGGAACTCAATGTTCTTCATGGCTGTAGGGTTGCGGCCAGCAGGCTTAGTCATGAACTTAATAGCGCCAACGACCGAGCCTTCCCACTTCTTGGCCAAGACGACATCGCCATCAGCCTGGGCGGTCAGCTTGTTGAGAACGGCGCCAATCAGGTTGCGCGCGTTAACACCATTGTGCGTCATGCACTTAATGACCATCTCGACGTTGACGTCTTCGGTGCTGTGCCAGCAGTCATAGTCGGTGGCCATGCAGATCATCTGGTAGGCAATCTCTGCCTCACGGGCCAGTTTGGCCTCGGGAAGCGCCGACATGTTGATTACCGAGCCGCCCCATGCGCGGTACATGTTGCTCTCAGCACGGGTAGAGAAGGCAGGGCCCTCTGGACCGAGGAGAAGATGGCAAAGGTTAGCAACTATAAGTGCGTCTTTGACGGGGTATATCCTCGCTGGAGGTCTTTCTTCTCCCCCGGGTTGGAGAACGAGAATGAATGAAAAGAAAACAGAAAGAGATTACTCACCCATGCACACAATCGTGCCGGAGTTGTGCATGACCACGCCATCACCCTCCATAGCCGATGCGCATTCCTTGACTACTTCGGCCAGTTGGTGGTCAAATGGGTCTGCAAAGCCGACGTGGCCCACAACGCCGCCTTCAAAGAAAGTAAAGGGACGAATGCCCTTGGTGCGGTCGATGATCTGGTCAGGCACACAGAAATCCATGGGCTTGATCTCCTCCTGCAGCGAGCCGACGGCCGAAAAGGCAATGATGCTGCGCACACCCAGGTGACGCAAGGCTGCGATGTTGGCACGCGCCGGGACCTCATGGGGGGCGTACTGGTGGTGCTCACCATGGCGTGCCAGGAACGCCACTGGCACATCGTTGTGCAGGCAAATTTGGATCGCACTGCTGGGCGTGCCCCACGGTGTCTGGGGAGTCACCGAGGCTACAGCCTCAAAGCCCTCAATCTTGCTGAGGCCAGTACCACCGATCACGGCAATCCGCACAGGGCCTAGATATGTGTTAGCTAGCGCTGAGCATTATTGAAATTGAGCTTGGAGAGGAGTGCATAGGCTGGCTAACTGTTCAGTCGGCGCAAGCCAGCCCACCAGGGTTATGTATGTGCGGGCGAGTTGTCCACTCACGGTCAAAAGTAGTAGGAAGAGACATGACGGATGGCTAGAGATTATAGAGCCTGGATTTATGACGACAATGGCATTCGCTAACAAACAATTGCAGACAATGTACAGATTCCCTCCATGAGGGTTATTGGCCAACGGCCTTCGTATTCTCACTCACTTAAGACTGCAGAAATTTAGGCCCACTTAGGCCCCTCTTCCTAGTGTAACTCTACGTTGCGTGCATGACGTGATTGGCTGCAAGAATAGTAGCAGACCCTGGTTAACCCTGAATGCTGTGATGTAGCCGGACCTTAGGTGAGTGCAGCATTTTGAGTGTTGAAACTGAGAAGAGCCGACACTTATGGGGTATAGAATACAAGACGAGTAGCATAAACACTAAGCCAGTGGCCTGACGACTATGTAGATGGGAAAGTGTGATATACAAAAGATGTCACAAACAAGATCAGAGACGTTTGTTATTGTTGGGTGAGTTTCCTGAACCCAAGACAAGAGAAAATGGGTAGAATATGAAAGAAGCATCAAGCTAGGGGGGGGGGGGGCATCAAAGTCTCCGGTAAACGAGAGACAGAGGGAAATAAACACTAACTAGAAGCCCAATGACATCGGGCAAGAAGACAAAGATGAGAGAGTATCCAAAATGAGACCAAGCAATAAAACCAAAGGGGAAACAAGAACGGACATACAAAACCATAAGATGGAAAAAAGAAAGAAGCCGACCCCAAGAAAAAGAAAGAAAAAAAAGAAAACCCCAAGAAGCATTGTAGATGTGAGAAGAAAACCAAGTACGAAAAGATTAAGCAAAAATCCGCCTTCTCCGCCCCAAACAGGACAAAAACAACAAAAGGGAAAAGAAGGGTAATGCCCAAAATAGCAAGAAAATAAAGTAGATGAGAAGAAACCGAAAAGAAAAGGCCAGAAGCGCTAGTCACAGGTCAAAGACTAGGCCTAGGCCGTACGCTAATATCCCGCAGCATAATGAAGACGGAGCAAGTGAGAAAAGAGGAAAACAATGAGAGCGTCCCAAGAAGACGAGGAAGGCAAAGAAAAGAGAAAGAAAGAACAGAGGCGCACTGCGGCGACGGCGGCGGCGCTGCTGCTGCACCTTGGTCTATCCGAGTCCCAGGCGCTGTTCTCCTGTCTCGTATCTACCCGATTATTTGGCGTGCGCCCTCTTTGCCTAGGACACCTCGTTCACGCGGCTTAGGGCTATGTGATCTGCCCTTTTTCCTTGAGAAAAAGCCAAACACACCACCGTTTTCTTTGTCCTTTTCATGGCCACCCGCATCGGCTGGCAGCGTAGCATCCTGGCGCGCCAGAGACGACCAGCTGCTATGGCCGTCAAGCGTCATCTGCACACCTCCAGTAGAGCTCTGAATACGCCGGCCAGCCAGGTTTTTGCGCATAATCTCGTTGTTGCTGATGACGGGAGGAGGCCGTGACCCGCTCTTGCTGAACGACCCGCTAGTGCTACGAGTGCTCTGCGCGCTGCTTCCAGGCATGTGTTGTGATGCGTCGACCATGTGCTGCTGGTAGGTGGTGGGGGGACTGTGTGAAGAGTTTTGCGTTTGCGACCGCGTGTATGAGCGACTGTGAGAGTTTTCCTTTGATGTGGGCACGTATACACTTTCATCCGCTGTTAATGCCATACCCTGAGCGGGGTTATTAGTAGAAACAGGGCACGCCCTCATTCCATCAGGGTGGGAGTTCCCGGAAGAATCCATGCCCAGTTTACGAAGAGCGGCAACCGTGTAGTCAAAGTTCTTGAACTCGCTTTCAATCATGCGGTAAAGTTCATCCTCGCGGATCTCTTTGTCGGTGGCATCTTCTTTCAAGCGTTCGCGGGGCTTCTGACGACGTGCACGTGCCTCCAAAGGAGCTTCTTCGAGTAAAAGCTCTTCGAGGTCATAGGTGGCGTCAAAGTTTGTCTTTTCTGATGAAGGCACGAAAATAGGCTCAAGATACTTTTGCTCCAAAGCAACAAAGTCAATAACCTGGAAAAACTCGTTCTGAGTAAAGCTTTCCCAGGTAGAGCCAAGGCGGGTATCGGGGTTAACGTCTAGTGCGGCCATAATAGCGTACACGCAGGACATTGAAACGGGCGGTTGCGTAATGGGGAATCTAGGTCGGCCAGTTTGGATTGTTTGGCTTAGGGATTGCTCGGAGGTGCCTTCGAATGGCCTTTTGTTGTAAATGCACTCATAGAATACAACACCCAATGACCACCAATCGGCACGAACATCGTAACCTTTGCCGGCATACACTTCGGGGCCCAGATAAGCCAGAGTCCCAGACCGGCTAGAAATAAGTCTACCAGGAACAACATCCGTAGCAACATTCTATAAAGCCTGTTAGTACAATGCCTTGGTTGATTGCCTCTTTTTTCATTTTTCCCTTTGCTTGGAGAAAAAAGCAGGGTCAAGGGAGCCGGAGGAACATACAAAATCTGTTAGATGCACATGACCGTCGGCATCCAAGAGAACATTATCCGGCTTGACGTCCCGGTGAATGATGCCCTGGCTATGGACATAGCGTAGAGCACAGCCCAGTTCCGCAATCCAAAAGCGTACAGCCTCCTCGGTAAAGGTTTTGCGTGAAATGTGAAATCTGAGGTCACCACCAGTCATAAGATCAACAACAAGATACATATATTCGATATCTTGGAAGCTGTAGCGCAGGTTGCAGATGAAGGGGTGATTGACATGCTCTAGCATGCGTCGTTCTCGGAGAATATTTCGTACGCTTTCGGATCTGATGACTGCAGAGAAAATCAAGTCAGTATGAGAACGGGCTGCGATGCGATAGGAAATACGGGTGGGGGGAGGGGATTATGTGTGAGAGAGAGTACGACATACTTTCGTCTTTACGAATGTACTTGAGGGCAAATGAAAGCCCAGTATCTTTGCGTTCAACAATTCGAACCTTGCCAAAGGCCCCTCGGCCTACAACACGGAGTAAGCGAAAATGGTTCAGACTGACTACAAGATAGAAGAGATATTGTTAGCAGGAGCGGTGATGTATTGTTGCACGCCAGGTAGCTTGGCAAAGGGCACCGGGCCTGTTAGGTGGCAAAGACCAGCAAATAGAAGCAAGACAAAGCACCGCAACACAGTACGACAGGCCGAGCAAAAGGGACAGGTCAAAAGGGAAGGAATGTAATGGCCACAAGAGAAAGAGAGGGAATGGATAGAACGAAAGTATTGCGAGTGGGTACGAGTCTGCGCTATTGTCCTGTTCGTACCTTGGCCGTCTAAATCGACGGGTTTGCCTTGACTGTTGCCCATGGCTGATCCGAGCAATCCTTAATGGAGCCCGAGATAAGTTTCAAGGACGGTAGTTTGGTAGGACAAAGATAGGGCCGGTGGACTAGTTGGTTTGTAGAGACGAAAGACAGATCACACGGTGGGTAAAGTCGACAAATTCGCCATCGAATGCCGTATGAGCAGACTGGAAACGAAGGTAGACAAATGTAGGCAGATAAGTAGAAAGAATAGATTAGGTATTCTGCCGCTATGAGCTGTCTCGTCCTCTGTTTCGTGCTGTATTTTATTTATTTTTCGCAGAAATGGCGGGATATGAGTCCAAAAGCCCAAGTCGAAAGTTTGGTGCGATGCTACTGTCGAGAATGGTGAGGGTGGTCTGTCACAAGCCAGTAGGAAATGTGCAGTACAGGTCTGACCTAGATCTAACTGACGGAGGAGGAGAGCTAGCAGGCCTAGATAGAAAACAAGAGAATGATGGAACGAAGCGGAGAAATTATGAGCTAAAAGAGCACGAGAGAAGAAATAAAGCAATGCAGGAAGAAAAGATCGGCGTTCGGTGTGTATGTATGTATGTATATAGGCTCGCTCGTAGCAAATGGCAGAAGGGAGAAAGGATATGGGCTCTATCGTCGTGAATATGTGCTGATGTGCTGCTACAGAGCAAGAGAGTATTATAGCCGACTATAAGTAGGTGACAGCAGTAGTTGATTAGAGGAGGAAATAGAAGCAACTTGGCGGGAGATGGCGGATAAGTAAATGGGCGATGGAGGATTGAAGGTTGGCGATGTGGACTGGCGCTCCAAGCAAGCAGAAAACAGCGACTTCGAAGGACTAATGACGAGAACCAGAAATGACAGCAAAGAGAGCGGGAGAGAAGATTCAGAAATAGAGGCGCTCCCCACCGAAGATATAACAAGGAGAGAGGGGGGAGGAGGAAGACGATGGAAGCAAGGAAAGGCTGAAGCAAGGCCGACGAGAAATAAATCAATCAATCAATGGAATAAATAAAATAAATAAAATAGAATGAAATAAAATAAAATAACCGCGAATAAAGCTGTCGTCTTCTTCCTTTTCTCTTCCTAGCCTGGCAGCGAACAAATGACAACGAGAGCCTGAGCAAAGCCAAAACCCGCTGAGCTAGGATTAACTTGCATCAGGATTCAGGGAAGCCAAAACGGAAAAAGAACAGAAGGATAAGAGAAAACAAGAGACGAGGAGAAAATAGGCCCAGTAAGGAGGGGGGAGGGACAGAGAGAGAGAAGCGGGCAGAGCAACATAAAATACGCTCTATTTACCTGCGAATAATATAGCTATCACCAAAGCTTCACGGGGAGAAGGCCAAAAAATGTGGAATAAAGACAACAACCAAGAAGGGCTCATTACAGGGTGCTCAGCATGGCTGCTGTGTGCTAAGCCGCTGTAAAGACACTGCTCCCTTTTTGCTCTTCTTAGACAGCCCCGTGAGACCGGCTACAGGCCATCCGCACTCAGTTCTCAGGACATAAGAAGATGCTAGGCTTGACTCTATATGAAACGCCTAAGAAAAGAAAATAGAAAAAGAAAAAAAAAAGAAAAAAAAAAAAAAAGACGACCAGAAAGAAGGCTACCAATAAAAATTCACTTCCCAACTCTCAGCCTCGTCAGTCTACGTTCTTCCTTGCCTCGCCTTCCCCTCCCCTCCTGAGCGCAGCTGCCTCCAGTCTGTCCTTCTTTTCCTTCTCCTGGGCTTTCGGCCCCCCTCTTCTTTTGTCCATGGTCTGCCATCTGATACAATCACGGCCAAGGCCGAAGTTCTACAAGGCCAGGGGGATACCATGAAAGCCAAGAACATGGATTGGTTAGCAGGTTAAGATGGACGGGGCTTTGGATGGATCATCTTTCTTCGCCTAGCTCCTGTGCTAGGCTTTACTTATGATCTAACCCGCAATCTTCTGTTACTCGCTCTCCATCTCCCTTCTTGTGCTTTTCTGTCAACGAGTCCTTCTGTCGACTAGCCTCGCTCTCGCTTTGACTCCCCCAATCGCTACAGCCTACGTCGCAATGGTAACCCTCTTTTTTCCCCCAGAAGGAAAGAAAAAGAAAAAGAAAAAGAAAAGAACTAAGCTAACGGGGGCGCCCCAGCTTCAAGGGCTAGAGAAGCCAAGCTTTTGAAACAGGGCCACAAACTTCTAGTTCATTTCCTCAGATGGCACAATGCGCCGACTAGCCTGCGTGCTCTTTTCACCAATCGTATTATACAGGTATCGGGCCAGGCGTTTTGGCTAAATCGTTGTTTCAAATTCTGCTATTGAGATCTGGTCCAAGCTTAGCTGTGCCCGGCCATTTCCCAGAGACGACGGGCCCAATGGAGTCGACGGTAACACCACCAAACGGCGGTAAGCTGGGCCAGTGTTAACTGGCATGCATTATCTACGTGCATGCGTACATACCGACAACCCTGTGGATCGAATGACCGACCGACCGGCTTGTTGATCCATTGGCTCATTGGCCCAGGCCCTCTGCTATAGTTGCCGCTCCCTGCCGCCCATAGCCCTTCAGTCTCCCTTGTCTGATACAATGAACACCTCGATTTCTCGACTTGCATACGGCTTCCCAAGACTAGCTAGTTCGTGTACTCACACAATGCACAATGTATCCACAAACACATGTTTTTTTCTCTCTTCCTATTCCTCTTCCTACTCCTTCTCAATTTCTTCCCATTTATTCATTATATATTATAGCTCCGACCTCCTCTTTTACACCCGAAACCTCGTGTCCTGCTTCAATTTTTGCACGCAATATTTTCTCTAGCTCTTGTTTTTAGTTAGCAGGAAGTATATGACCAGGCCACTAACGTCAAACTCAAGCTAGGGCAGTCCCTGGCTTTTTCTTTTTCTTCTTCTGCTCCTCAAGGGGAGCGGGGGCAAAATAGAGGGGAAGCCTCTCTAGGGTCCCCTCTCTCTGACTACATCACCCATGTTATAGTCACAACAGCTTGAAGAAAAAAAGAAGGAAAATGGACAAAAAAGAAGAAAAGAAAGAAAAAAGAAGCCCTTCATTGGCCTCGCTTCTGCTTGATCCAGACTTTGCTACTTCAAAGCGTTGCAGTGTACCGCTGTCTAAACAGAAGCTTCTTCGTTCCTTCTTTTCTTTTGCGTACGGGCTAGAGTATCATCGAATGCTACTAGATAGGAAAAAAACCCCAATTTAAAAAGGGCAGAGAAATATTTGATTTCTTTTTTTCTCCCCCTTTTAAGCCTGCCCATCCAAGCGGCCGGTCCGCCAACTTGACTGGGCCACAAATCCGCGGCGACGGCCACAAACATCTAAATTGTCAGTTAGCTCCGACAAGGACAAGGCTACCGGAACTTGGGCTGCTTGGGCTGGCTCTGGTGGTGGCTCTGGCTTCTCTTCTTTATCGATGCTTGCTAAATGACCCGAGGCAAGTCTAGACAAACAGAACGAAGGCCCATGCTCCTTTTCTCGGTTACTCTCTCTGTTCTCTTTGCTCTTGTTTGGTGTTTTAACAACTTGCAATCGTACTAACACGTCATCGACATGCAAAGCTCCTCATCGGCTGCCCCTTCGCGCCCCGTTAATATTATTTTTGCCTTCTGATCGCCATCCCCCAGCAGTTAACTTAGCTAGGGGATGCACATTGGAAGGGGGGGGGGGAGGGGGGGGAAGATAGAAGGAAAAAAAGAAAGAAAAAAAAAGAAGGGTGTCCTGCCCCCCTTTGTTTGTCTGTTACCGGTGTTCTTTTCTTTTCCTGACAAAGCTTCTTTAGGCTTTTATCAGCAAGCCTCCAATCTCGACAAAGGGAAAACATGACAAAAGACGAATACACGATTACTCTGTTGCAAGCACAGTAACATGTGCTATACGCATTACGCCCCTGCCTGCATCAAAGCTTCAGAACCGTTTTGTTTTGGCTGTTAATCTGCCAAACCCAAGAAGCTCTGTCTACCCATTCGTTTTGTGGCCTTCTACTCTACTCATACTTGGCCATCGTCACATTAATCACTGTGACTAGCCTCATGGCAGACACGAGACGGATTTTCAGCTAGAGAAGCAGGCAGCGAGCCGTTTAGGCATAATAAAAAGAAGCAAGAGAAAAGGGAAAAGGGAAAAGGGAGAAATTCGCACGGCAAACAGGTTAGGAAATACTGCCTGTTTACTTGCAGACATGCATGCATTCAGAGATGCAGCATAGTGTCCAGACCCCTCCCTTTGTGTTTATTCTGCTTCTCCTCCCTTTTTCTCTCTGCTCCTTTCTCCTCTTCTTCTTATAACACAAAATCCTTCCAAAACGTGGTGAAAAACAGGGACTGTCTCTTACGTATGCTGAAGCCAAGCCCACTCTGCTCTCATTCTGACTCAACATGTAACCTACAGATATAACGCGCTGGCTGGTATCCGTGTGTTGTTTCCTCGAGCCTGCCATCGAGTCCGTCGACTTTTAGTCATAAACCTCGACATTCTATCCGGAGAAAGGACACGGCACTTTCTAGGCTGGAAAGGGGGAACAAAAGAAGAGAGGGGGGGGGCATATAGGCTGTAGGTCAATCAAAAGAAAAGAAGCAAAAAAGAACACGCCATGGAAAGCCAAGAAACATGGGGCGAACGTCGATCATTACATATCAAGCCACAAACAAGAAACCTTGCATCGCCCTTGTTTTCTGCGTATTTCCCATGTTTCTTTTTTTTTTGGGCGGGGAGCAGCAATACGCAATACACACCAAAAGGAAGAAAAGCGCCCTCCAAATTGCGTAGAAGCGTGACAGCTATGGTTTTATACTAGCACGATGAAACTCCGTCGAGTGAAGACTGGGCTTGGTTATGCCATATTCAGCTTCATATACCGCAGAGCAGGTCTCCGTTGCGTTCCAACCAAGTCCAGAAACTCACCACAAAAGCCGTCCCTATCTTTCTACAGCAAGGCCTTGGCCAAACCTCGGTCTCCATTTTATCTTGCCAAGTTCCTGCTGTTCGTTTCCTTTTGTTTTGTTTTTTGCTAGCGCAGACAATGAGGAGGAAAAGCCTAGGTTACAATGTTTCTCGACTAAGTTCGCCAAGGAAGCCTACGATCACTAACATCGGAATCAGCATTGGTATCAGCCGTCTAACTCCCACTTGACTTCCTGATTCCCTCTGATCAACTATCCGGGTGATCAAATAAGCCTTGTCTCCGTTTTTGCATCTTGTTCCGAGCTGTAGAGAGAAATCGACATCAGCCGAATAGTATCTCTGGCAAGTAAAATAGCAAGGAGAGGGGGAGAAGACCAAGAAAGCAAGATTGACAAACATGTTACAAGAAAGAATAAAAAGAAATATTAAAGGGAAAAGAAAAAAGACAAAGAAAAAAAAACAAAAAAAGAGGAAATAATTCTAAGCAATACGCCTGCGAGTAAAAACCACGCTCATTATCTCATACCAATAACCTCCTGCCCTCAGTCCTGCGGCAGGCTTTCCTTTTGGGAGCATCGGAGATGCCGTATGTGCAAGCTAATGTTGCTTACAGCTTGCAAGTTTGTTTGGAACCACGGTCCCCCCCCCCCCCCTTTTAAAAGCTCAATATAACAAAAGAAGAGAGAAACAAGGAAGCTGGGAAAAATAATTAATTCGAAAAAAAATAAAAGACAAAAAATAAAAGAAACAGCAAAGTATTTCGGTTGTTTGCAGCAAGCCCTTTTCTCCTTCCCGTTGCTTGTTTGGAGAACTCGGAGTATCGCCTTTAGGCCCTTGGTCCCTTGGTCCCTTTATTACCAAGCCACAAATACCAACAACACACAACACTACGGAACAACAACCAGTTCTTATATCAACTTGTGAAACACCTCCTTTAGCAGGGTTTTAGCCTCCTTTCTGTAGTTAGTTGCTATACTCTGCGCTTTCTTTGGCAAAGGCGCTGCAGAGCTCACTTAACCCACAGCAACCTCTTGTGTCTGTCTTCCCTCTCCCCTCCAACGGCTCCTATAAATGGCAAGCTTTGCCGTCATGCCGCTCAGTCTACAGGCTCGGCTCTCCTGTATCCTGCCTCATCCCTCTCCTGTCCTGCAGCTGCTACTGCTTGTCTGTTGCTTGCTGTTTATGCGCAGGGTCTAGTTTCCTCTCCTCTCCTCTCCTCGTTATATGCCCGGAATCCCTCTCGGCCGTCGGCTAAGCCAAGCCAGGCCCTCCTAGGCTGAGATTTGTTTGCTACCGGGAATTAAGGGCCTTGAGTCCTCGCCGTTTAGTTATTCTGATCATAGTTGTCTATACATCATTAGTTTCAGGGCAGCAGAACACCATGAACAATGTTTGTCTTCTGGCTTTTCCAGCGATAACGAGCTGTCTTTTTTTTTTCTCCGCCTCCTTCCTATTTCCCCATCTGCGGTGGGCGTCTTCATCACATGCACCTCCTTCCTCTTGTCCCTCACTGACCTTCTGGCCCTCTTGTTCCGCCCCCCCCGTATATGAGATGTTTAATCTTGCAATGCAGCAACCAGGCAAGATCTGCATCCAAGCTCCCCCTCCCTCTCTGGGATCCGCTATACCTTTGCTCTTTAGTACGTATCAGTTTTCCTTTGCTGCAGGCTAGACCCAACAGAACGTTGCGTTGCGTTAGGTTGTGTTGCGTTTCCCGTACTCCATGTCTACTTGCATCTCTATATACTTGGAAGTACCTACCATGCAAGCTATCTGAGGCATAGGCGTACATGTGAAGTGTATACATGCTCAAAAAGACACATACAGGCCATGCAGACTCCGCGTCCGCTAGTTGAACCCCAGATAGAGAGGTGGGGGTTAGAAGGGGGGAAATCCAGTACATGCCAGCTTATTCGTGACAAACGACAGCGACAAGTGGCATAGACAGCAAGCAACCGTACCCAGAAGGTCTACGATCCTCCAAATACGGATTATGTATTCTGGGTCTATAATAGATGATAACAGGCTATATTTTCTGTGCTATACGCGAAGCCAACTCAACAGCGCTATCCACATCACTATACAAACTACAAACCAGCGCATAATACAACACCTATCATGCTACGTATTGCTCTCTCGCTTCAAATTCGATGTTCCATTGCCCTCTCCGGCCCCCCCCTCAGACACCAGGTATGTGATCCCTCGGCAACCTTTTCGTTATTCTGATGCCTGGCTCACTGATAAGCTCAAGCGACATGATCACGATGCCCAACGTTAGCTATCTTCTTATGTTCTTGCACTTCAATTCTCTTGCATTACTAAATACTATTAGTTCATCAATCCCCACGAAGATATGCTGCGCAGTAGGTAGGGCCTGTCAAGCTCAAACCCTTTTTCGAATATCGTAGGCATGGCTACCAAGGTTCTAGTCGTAGGGTAATTCAAATCTTGCTCCATACATTATGGGCTATGCTTCAGTGTCTATTAGGAACCAGCTTGGCTGTCTCCACTATACCTCAGGTATAGCTAAAGTATTTCTAGATACATTTTAAATTCGAGTCCGTTTCGTGCATGGGCGGCCATATCCCGATACGAGTCCCCCGTGGATATGCACTGCTAGGCCTTCTGATCTGAAGAAACTTCCAAATATATCCCCATCCATCCCGCCTATCTAATGTCAATAGCTTGGTCCTTTCAAAGCCCTCCCAGTTTTTCTTCCATCGTCTGTGCTACAGCCAACAAGATCGTGTAACGGTAGTCTGATGTCACTGCTGTCCAACATAAGACCAAGCGCGTAGGCATGAACAATATTAACAGCGTCCTAGCTGTGTTTACTAGGTGGCCTTTCAGTAGTTATGAAACTATCATAATCATCTCCTATTGCCACCATTGCGGCATGGAAGTCTTAATTCAACTGAAACTCATACCTTAGTTCCGTATGCTGTCACTCAGAGAAATGAGCCAGTTATACCGCTGATAGCGCTCTTTTTCCTTTATTTGAATTATATTTGTGTGTCTTTCATTCTCATCAGCTACCTATAGCACATATTATCCGTCATCTAGTCGTCCACATGGTGCAGATGTATCAGCACCATAAACCCTAAGGACGGCACACCCTAAGATACATATATATACATCCGCGTTCTATTTTTCTCGCTGTAAGTGTATCGCTGCCAGCAATATGAAACAACTGCGCGCTTCAGTGACTCGCACACATAATGCTTTCCTGCCTCAGTAGCATTGAAAAAAATATTCGTATACATCACGATAACCGGCCATATTTTGCTTTATGCTAGATCACCGCACAAGAGCCAGCAGGGATATGTGCACTTCCATATGTGGTAATAATGCTGTTTATGGAAGCTCAAAAAGAAGTCTGGCTTTTTTTGCCCCCACTCTCTCCTTCCTTCTCTCCTACGGATGTAGCAACCCGGTCAGACTTATCTTGTATTAAAGTGTTCAAGGACTCGTGTTGAGACTCACATGGCATCTGCTTGGATTGTTTCCCCCCGGCTCCATCATAAGATATCTTACGGAAAAGACGGAATAAAAGCGGTGGAGGGAGAGGGATAACAGAACGAACAGAAACAAACAAAAACAAACAAACAAAAAGACGAAGAAGTAACGGGTTACCTCGTAGCCAGTGTTACATGCAATGCAATAGCTAATAGATGAGCACGTTTACACTCCGTACACTAAACCCGGAAATTTGTAATCTCTCAATCACCAAAGTTCATATCAAGCTTTCAATCTTGGGTGTATCGGGAGTCTGTATCATTCGTGGTCTTGGCACAGCTCCGCCTCTCTTCTTTCTTAAACTTTCCTCTTAGCCAAGTGTTCTCGAATGCCGTGGATCCCGTATATTTAAGGCGGGCAGCTCGTTTCCGGTGTCAAAAGATGTAGTGATAGTGCCATAATCGCAAGTTTATATGTAAATTGCCCCCCCCCCCCAATTGAGCTTTGGGGGCGAGAGATTGAGCATCAACGTCCCTGATATCCCTTGGTGAAACTTAAACGCCTAATTATAGACCAACACTGAAGCACACCAACACCAGTAAGTAATTTGAGACATTTCACAGGGTAGAGCAAGTCCTGAAACACCATTTGCGAATGGCCATTCAAATCGATCAACCAAGGAAGCAGAATAGGTCCCCTCGAGTTCGACGCAGCACGTCCACCATGCATCCTCCCTTCCAAACACCAGTCTCTTCATCGATCGATCGGGGAGTTGGTTGGTATACGACAATCTTTGCATGATCCAGCAGAAGTGTTTGGAATGTGTCTATCCAAGACTCATCTGGAATGCTATCAATGTCATGTTACATACGCGCATGATCCCTTGAAGTCTTTTTGAAAACAAACAACAACAACGAGCAAGAAACAGACAAGGAGGGTGTGTAAGAATGATGGTCTACAAAGAAACATGGCGGCCGAATGAACACTAATAGTAGTCTCTGAAGGAGCGCCGCCGTGCATACAATGCTGCTCTAATCAGACACGGAGGAACTGCGTATGAAGCACCATTATCGGGGATAGCAATATCCCATTCTCAAGCAAAACCAAGGGAACCATCGAATGTGTTGGAGCAACATGTCTTTTTCAAAAGCCAACGTTACCACTTTCTCTCCTCTCTGCAGGAATAGGCAGGTCATTTCCCCTAGAAAACAGAGTCATCCCTCCCTCAATCACAGTTGGCAATAGTGCGTATATTGAGAGGAGGATCTGATAGACACATGTTCAAGAGACTCTTCTTGGGAACCTCTGCCATCACCCTCTGTGCAAATCCCAAAATAAGGCAGAAGGACATATGTACAATACAATACAATATAATACACACTTGACATTCCCATGTCCCCGTAGCGACGCAGCGCCCAAGTTACACCTGCACCCCGATACAACCAGGCTGAATACCATGCTCACACGCGGCGTCATGACCGGGCGCAACAGTGGGCTGCAGACTTGCCACAACGCAAAGCGATCGGTCGGACTTGGAACATTCGATAATCAATGGGGCGTCGTAGGTGGTAATGGGTCAAGTAAGCTGCGGGTAGATCTAGCGAGCACCATCTAGAGTGATAGGTTAAACTAGAATAGATATGAGCAGCTTTGACTTGGCCCTAATAGCGCAGCGGTGATGACGTTGTGATGTTTGTTGGTAGTCCTGACTCCAAGTTCGTTGAGGCGCTGTGGCTTGATTCCAGTCAAGGTCGCCCACGCCAATACATCATGAAGTCAAGCCATGGTGCAACCAATAGTCAAAAGCCCAAGTCTCAACTGCAGTTGTCAGATTAGCAACGAAAAAAATAAAGACACTGTTGTTTTCAACAAGCTCCCGGAAAATAGGTTGAAGGGAAGCCCCCTCCTCTCTCCCTCCAAAAAACGTAGACGTCAAGTTAACCCTGTGCAGGAAGAATATGCCATCATAGCGGTTGGCCACTCATACTTGAGCGTCCACAAACCAAGACCTCCATCGCTAACACATCGAAGGGTCTTGTTCTAGCGACGTACAGACATAGTACAGACACACGTAGCCCCATGCCAGCTTCGAGGCCTTGGTGATTGATGTACCCATCGAGTGATCCAGACTTTAGCAAAAGTCGGCCCAGCGTGATGATAGCCGTCTCTCTAGCCGAGCACCCTTTCTGGCCCATACCACACGCTCTCGATAGCGTACGTTCCTAACAAGCTGACAAGTTAGCACGAGCAAAAAAAAGGCGGTACGGGCAACATAACATATGGCATGGCTGCACATTTCCAACCAACTGTGTCCAGAAGCGAAGGGGTGCCATACATCAGTAAAAGGGCTTTACACGACCATCTCTCTGGGAGGGAGGAGTATGAGAAATGCCGAGAAAAGAAACGAGAAAAAAAACTAGAGCCAACGCTAAGCTTGGAGCTGAAAATTAGGCGGTGGCTTGCACATCACGCAAGGAATTCGCTATCTGTATAATCTCTAAGAACAGAGCCGGTTCCTTGCTCATACCCACCCTCACGACGAAATACACGTTGTATCTTGCGCAAGTCAGCAGAAGTCCAGGCCCAGGCCAACCCACCTTGAACACCACCCATACAAGCGAGGAAGATGGGCCCTGTCTACAACCAGACGCCCGCTAGATCTGTCGTTAGTCAGCCTTGTAAGCTCGGGACAGGCGAGTTCATTTAAATTTGGCCTTCCAGTTCAATACTTGAATTGGTTGAAAGTAGCGGTATCGTCCACTCCTCTCTCTCTCCCCCCCCCCCCCCCGGCTCAGGGTTAACGAGTCCAAGGCGTGGAACGCCAAGCTAATTTCTTCTACACCGTCTGTTGCAGAGAACTGTAAGGCCAAGAGTCAAAACGCCGATCTTATTCAATCGGCTTTTAGAGACAGTAGTGAAGATTAGAAATGAGAATAATAGCCCAAAAAAGACGATGGGAAAAACAAGATCGTCGATACCAAGCTTAATGATTTTCATCACATGAAGCGAAGAACAATCCCTTCGGCTTCTCTTGGGTTATGATCTGATAACCCTTTATAACCCTATTTTTGTTTTGTATTTATTTTTCCTTTTTTATCGACGTCAACACAGAGCACTGGCCTTTGTATAATGCCCTTTGATTCGAGGTTTTCGGGTTCCTTTCATCTACGTTTATTTTCCCCATTCGTTTTTTTCTCGCATTGTTGCATAATCGGAATTGCGGTAGCTAGAATACCAGGTTGGCTCGTGGGTTCTAGTGGCATGTGCTACGTTCGTTGAAGTTGGCCTAACAAAGAGCGCAAAGCAGAGCAGCATTTTTAGATAAGCACAGAGCCGAAGTTTTAAGACAAACAAACAAAGACAAAGGCGAGATTATGAGGTGCTCGGTACTTGGGTGGCTTTGTTTGTGAAGTTGCGGACTCTAGCCCTCTACCCACGCATGCTTACCCCGGGGATGGGTGGTTAGCTAAGGAAAGACACGGGCCATGCAATGCACGTACGTACGTCCAACAGCAGCACTTGGCTATGCATTGCTGCTTTATTCATGTTTGCGTGTTCTATGCTTAGGTTTGTAGAGTCACAGCTGTCTTGCCGGTAGAGCATGCGTATTGTAGTGAACGCGTTGGATGCTGCGATCGGCCTATGCTTCTATTGGGTTCCAGCATGGCTATTATTAGTGGTAAACGGGTACTTCATAGTCTCAAAGTCCACGGGGCTCAGGGAACAGAGGGATCGAGGTGAGATACACAAAAAAGAGCAAAAAGGCAATGATGGATGGCAGGAGTTGGTTATTTACCTCTGCTCACTTTTACTGGTTGCCCTAACATCTTTGGTTTCACTTGTTGCTTTGTTTCTGGCCAGGAAGGGCATGGTAAGCTGGGTTTGCTCTTCACTTGTTGGCCTGGGCTACTTCTAAGGGAGAGCAAGCTACTAGTAAGATGTTAATCGCTTGTATTTTTGGTATGATCAACCATCTCAACAGCTGGGTCCAAATCAAGTTCAGTTGCGAAACCAGCATGAGATGCACACGATGAGACAAATGCCAAGTCAAAACTGCCATTGGAGGACCAGTCACAACACAACAAGGCTGCACGGAAACCTAAGCTTAATTGTGCTGGAGGGTCAGCCGTGTACACCGGAGAGCTACAGACAAACGCGCAAGCATAGTCGATAGTTCGGACTCCTGCTTGTGGTGGGTAAAGGAAGAGAGGAGAAGACCAGAGGGGATGGTTTGTGTCAGTACTGAGGCCGAACGTCTGAAAATAGATAATTGGTGTTCACGAGACGAAGGGGGCGGCTGAACGGAGGACGGATATAAAAGGGCTGTGTGACTTGTCCGCATATGGTGTGGCAAGTAAAGCGGCTTGATCGTGGGATGGTTTAGTCGCTATTATAAGGAACATCCAGCGAAACGAACTAAAAGGCTCACCAACACAAGACCAAAGAGGCATGTAAAACAGCAAGAGCAAGCCCCTCAAAATTTACAGCCTCAGCAGTGTAGAGGGGCAGGGCGCTGTTGTAGCTACCACAGTGGCCGCAGCCTCTGTAACACTGGGAGCGGAGGCAAGAATAAGATTACAAGTGTGGCAAATGCTGCGTAGCCGGGCACATGCAAATCCCATAATAGCACATCTTAGCTCAGGTATTCTTCATTCTCCCTATTTCCAATGTAACCCAGACAAGCTGTTGTATTGTTGCATCCCTTATTTTGCTTCTTTACTTGTTCGACGGAAAAGCTCTAACTGAACAAGGCGTGTATTTTTGCGTCTAGGGCTCTAGGGAGAGGGAGAGAGGAGGAGAAGAAGAGGGAATTATTGGCGGAATGCCCGTTAGGGAGAGAAGAAAGCCCCCTCCCCCCGGTCTGAAAGCTGCAGAAAAAGAGATGAAAACTGGAGAGGGGTTAGGAGTTCAGGGGGTAGGGTTAGTAGGAGGTGGTGTGGTGTGGTGTGGGGGAAGAGGCTTGGTAGCCGCCAGAAAGGAACATAAGAAAGTATACAGAAGTTAGAGTTAGTTGGGTTGCCCTCATCCAGGAAACAAGAAATAGCCAAGCCAGAGCAGGATCGGAATACAGAACAGCAAAGGATTGCAAAATTGGAAGGCTGTGCATGTCGCAATATTCAACCTTGAATTCGTGGCTGCTGTTAAGCTGCAGTTGGTGTCGTTGGTTGTAGGGGCTTGCCTGCTTGCTTGCCTGCTTGCCTGCTTGCCTGCCTGCCTGCCTGCCTGCCTGCCTTCTTGCCTGGTCTGGAGCCACTGGCATGCAAAGCTTTCCGCTCTCTGCTTGTCGTCGTGGTGATTAAACTCCGCAACAGGTCCTGGAATGCCACGCACTGACAACGAAAAGGGCCGTCGATAAAGAAGATGAAATCAATATCCGCAAATTAGCTAACGCGGCAGCATCCCATTGCCAACCCCCAAAAACACGATGTTGCTCAGGAGGATGGTGAGGAAGAAGCAGTGCCTCAGGGTATATGAACGGCTATTAGGCGAGCTCTCCAGAAGAGGGCCAGCAACAGCCGGAGAAATTGTGCTAGCTACCCCTCTCTTTGCACACCGCGCGCCAGCTAGTTGGTCGGATGCTTCTTTACTCACCCGCCCATACACTCGCTCACTCACGCACGCACGCACTCACTCACTGCCTTAGTCTCTCGGATCTTGGCGGATTTATTTCTCCTCCCCGCCAATCTTAATAACCAAGAGAGGCAAGAAATGAAGCACAATAAAACATCAGAGGTAAAAATAACAAACTGATCAAACTGATCAAACAAGTATAGCACACACTGAAGGCTTAGGCTAGGGGGCAGGCCCACTAGCCCTCTAGCAAAAACCGCCTTGACCAAACTCGGCAAGCTGCAGAACTTTGTTCCTGACTTGTGCAAGTACAAGAAACCTTAGCGTGTTATGAAGTACTTCTGTGCGCAGCAAGGGCTGTCTTGGGGTTATGGGAGACGCTGTAGAGAAAACACACAGCAGCGTATTTTACACGATCGAGGCCATAAAAATAAACAGCGTTAGCACCGGTTTCTGGCTGATGCCGGCACGCTACAATGGGCCAGCCTTTGCCTATTTTGCCCGAAGCATGTAGCAAACACTGCACTAAGCTTTGATGCTAGTGCTAGTGGTTGATGGCCTTATTTCCATCTAAGCCCGCTACGGAGTGTCCTTTTCCCATTGATCTATTTTTTTTTCTCCTTTCAAAGCCGAGCCACACGCTCTCTAATTGGACGGCGAGTGGGTGGATAGATCATTTGCCAGTTTACGCTGGTTTTGGCTTGTGAGCTTGGAAAAGAGGACTAGCCCCTTCGAGGCCAGTGCGGTTAGGGTTGCATTAATGTCATTTTGTAGCCCTGGGTTCTGCCTCCTGCCCGGTTTTGCACCCGCCTTTTGCTTTGCTTTGCTTTGTTTTATTTTTATTTTATCTTCCAACTCCTGCTTGGCCTCTATACTCCCATAAACTTATTCTTGCCCCTTAGACACCCCCCTCCCCCCATTCAAAACACTCACCCCAATAGGTCTTCACGTCGAGGGAAAATGAAGAGGGCCAACTCAAGAAGAAGGAACAGGGTGATATCGGTGGGAGATGAGATGGGGCGACTTTGTCTCTGCGGTGCTGGGCTCATAGCCAACATCCTTGGCTTTCGTTTTTGCTGGCGTCTCGTGTTGATTCTCTGATATGTTGCTCTTGAATATCTGTGTATGAATGCGCTTCTCTGGCTCCAGTGTTCGTGTCTTCATGGTGACCGGTCGGCCGGTTTGTCGGCTTGCCGGTCGACTAGTCGGGTGGTCTTTGTGCATCCTACAGCATTGCATAAGAATGTGTATGTGTGTACGCCTTTCTCTCTTTCTCTCTACTTGGCCTTGGCCCCTGGCCGAAATCCCATTCTTATTTTCCCTGCTTCCTGTTCATTTCTGCTGCTGCATATTACTGCACATTGCTGCATAACCCCATAACAATAAGCCTGGCCATCCCTTGCGATCTACTTGGTACACACCCTATTCCTATTCCTTTCTCCAGACACACCCTCTGCCCTGACCCCTTGGCTTGGCCTTGACCGTAACCTATCTTCTTCTACTCCACTGAGCATGGAGGGGGACTTGGACTTGGGCCTGGGCGTGAGGCATGAGCCTTCTTGCTCTCTGGTCTTGTTCTAATCCTACTCCTGGAGCCCGGCTCTGTCTCTGTTTAAAAGTTGGCCTCGTCCGCACCATTCGTCCATCTCTCCTCTCCATCTTCTCATCATCGCGCTCTTCGTGTTTTCAACTTGTTCTTCTTTACAGTCATTCCTTCTATCTAATAATCTTTCATCTTCGTACATTCCCTATTTCTCTACATTTTTATTACTTCTATTTACTATCCTTGAACCATCAACCACCACCACCACCACCAAAATGCAGTACTCTATGTTCGCTCTCATTGCCGCTCTGGCTGGCAACGCCGTGGCTCAGGTCGCCGGCTTCAACCCCATCACTGCTCCTACCCGCGATGAGGTCCTGACCGCCGGCTCCAACTACATTATCCAGTGGTCCCCTGATGCTACCTACAACGCCGACACCATCTCCATCCAGCTGATGGCCGGTACCTCCAACACCACTCTGCAGATTGCTTCCGACGCTGTTGCCTGTAAGCAGAACCATTTGCACCCCTTGTCGTGATCTCGAACGCTTTCAGCTAACACTTATTCACAGCTTCCATCTCTAGCTCTGCTGGCCAGTACCAGTGGGCCATCCCCTCCACTCTGCAGCAGGCCAACACCTACGGCTTCAAGCTGGTTCTGGACAAGGACAACTCTGTCTTCCAGTTCTCCAACCCCTTCTCCATCAAGTTCGGCGCTGGCAGCTCTTCGACCACCGAGGAGGCCACCTACGGCGAGCCCAAGACCGCTGTCACCACCACCTCTGCCGCCGCCACCACCACCACCGAGGAGCCTGTCTACGGCCAGAAGCACCCTGAGGAGACCTCCGCCAGCTCTTCCACCACTTCCGTCCCCTCCTACGGCGAGCACGAGTCCTCCACCACCACCGAGACCTCTGAGGCTGCCGTGCCCACTACTCCCAGCTACTCTAACAACACTGACACTGAGGTGCCCACCGACGCTGCTCCCACCACTCTGGTTCCCGTCGGCACCGGCACTGCCGCCCCCAGCGGCACTGGTGCCATGAACCCCTCCACCACCCCCATCACTGCCGGTGCTGGTGCTGTCGGCGCTCCCCTGGCCCTTCTGGCTGGTGTTGCCGCTCTCATGCTCTAAGTTAGCAATTGTAGATAGATCCTGGGTTGCGTTTTGATTTTTTCTCTTCTTTTTTTTGCGTCTGCTTTCTTGTTGGAGCTCGCATTTCATGTGCTTTTTTTCAACGACCGGTCATAAGTGTGCCCGAGTCAGAATTGGAGGTCAAAGGCCTCTATACTGGCAAGGACGGGCGCCGTTGGCATGTGGTCCTGGTTATGTAAAAAGGTTCTTCTTGATTCCCATGTTTCCTATTGCTATGCAATTTTGGGGATGTATTTTTTGTTTTTTATCTGGGGTTTACATATCATAATGAACTTCAATTCTTAAATATCGCGATTGTACTGTGAACTCTCGAATGTCGAATATGTGTGTGCGTGTGTGGCTCAAGACAAAGACAAGTCCTCAAGCCGTAATATAGAATTTGGAGGAGGTTGAAACATGTGACGGTTGTCACTCGATTTCGCTTAGAGTGCTGTCCTCCCTTTTTGGCCATGATTGTCGGTCGTCCTGATGCCATTATCGATAGCACTTGTGCCCGAGCTGTTAACGTTCTGTGACATCGTGTGCAGGCTTCATGCAAGTTACGGACACTAATTTTGCCACTATTTTCGACCATGTCTCACTTTACTTTGCTCTTGCCTAGGATTCGATAGCTTCTAGCCTGTAGTATGCTGTCTTGCTCAGGTTTGTCCCCCTGGTATTTTGAATTGTAAGCTTCACTATGTAGCATTTTGTTTAGCGCTTTTTAATCTCGTCAGTTCACAGTCAGCCAATATGCAGTCAGCATGCAGGGTCTTCTCCTTCCTCTCCACCAATGATGTCAACATAAAGAAAACAGGGACACATGCAGGTTATGCCAGTGTTGCTTCGTTGTACTTATTTCGCTACTCCTGTCCGTCACTTTTGATATTTTGCTAACACATGAGTGCGTGCTTCTTGTTGATGGCCTGTAAACAAGCACAATGACGGTGCTGTCAATCTCGATGCCAATCCTGACCTTCCATTTCTATCCTTTGTGCACACTGCATCCACCTGTCGTCTAGTCATTTAATATTGACGCTGGCTGTAACAATAGGGCAGGTAGAAGAGCATTTAGTGTAAGCCGTGGTGAAACAAGGCTCGCGTGCTGGAAGGGAGAAAATACTGTGCAGAATGGTAGCCCTTTTAAGGTTAAGTTCAGATCATTATCCAGGCTCACGTCTTGATGCACAAAAATCGACATGCCCTTTGCAAAAAAGTACGCCACAAATACGAATATGGCGCCACACAGCCCCAGGGTTAGTTGGTCCACGCGAAATCACGTGATGACGCAAACCACATTAAACTCATCACCCGCGTTACTGAGGCGCGATGTAAATGAAATGGTGGGCGTTATCACAGCCAACCAACTTGCCTTTGCCCCAATTGTGCCTCCAAAATCTTTCTAGGCAGCTTCACACAATTAATTAAGTAGGCAGCTACTCTACAGACAGACAGACAAACGGACATACAAATACACAAACAGACTGTAAATCTTTTTTTTTCTGTCCTAGTATTTTCTCTTTCTTTGTCCATTGTCGTATGAAGCACTTTCGATACTCTTCGTTTGTTCCAGCCTCACAATCCAACCAAATGTTATCTTAATTTCTTAGAACAAGAATAAGAAGAAGCACGAACACATCGGCATTGAGCGCATCGCATACCCTTATTTCGAGCGAGTTCAATCCCTCTCGGCCCCGATGACCAAGAACAATCTTGTCCATGAACTAAAGTGGCTTCGTCAAAATCCCGACATTGTTCGCCCAAACCTTCAGACACAATTTGCGTCGCCTGTACCGTCCGACTTTTCAGAGCCTGCCATATCCCAGACCCCAAACTTGCGCTCCAGGCTCGAGGCGTTTCAATCACAACAACGAGGGGCTCTGGCTATCCCGTCGCCACAGGCCGTAGCATCGCAGGCACGCCCAGTCGCAAAGTCATCTGGAAATTCCATATCGACCCCTCTGACAACTGATGCCGCTGGTCACGACAAGATCAATGGGGATGACATGGTTACGATGCACAATCTGCCTACACGGACATCACCACAAAAACCACAGCAGCATTCCCCTTTCCTGAGCGAATCAACCACGCCCTCATTACCACACGCCAAAAACGACGCCACATGTAGCCACGACAAAGCCTTGCATCAGCCATCTACATCAAATATGGGCCGGTTTGAACGAGCATATGCATCGCAGGCAGCATCGAGCAACACCGCAGGTGGTAAGTACATGTAACGGTGCCTACAAAGAGCTTTGTACAATGGAAGCCACACGACTAACCCGATCTTACTTGCTTCAGTTAACTTGAAAACGCCAGCACAGAAGTCGCTATTTGTACACCCCCCCCCACCAGACTCTCAAACAAACCCGCAGCAACCCAACATGACTGAAGAAGACCTGAGCCTCATCGAGCTAGAGGACGACTATATACCTTCTCCCGATGATCTAGGGATTGATGATGAGGAATTGCAACTTTGGAATGAAGCACACGCTCCCAAATCACGACCCGCCTCGCCGATACACAAGAAGCGCAAAAGTAGTGACATCAGCACATTAAAAGGGTCTCGGACTGAGGCAGTCAAGGATGACTCTGGCGATGAATATCCCGATGTCTATGAGATTCTCGGTACCGAGCCACCACCATCCACTCGCAAAACCCCATCCAGCCGATTGGTAAAGCAAAATTCTTCGCAATCATCATTAGAGTCTACTTCTACGCGGAGCGGGAAGCGATCAAAACTTCTATTATGTCAACAAGAGGCTTGTACACCCACAAAATCAAAGTTGGATGTGCGCCCACTCAAAACACCCGGCAAGACTAAAAGATTGATGGCGTCAAGTCCAAGTCGAAAAAGAATGGCAACACCTGATAAGATATCGCCAAAAATAAGGTTCTCAGAAGAACGAGACCTGGGGCCCGCCACTACCCCCCACATTTCCCACAGAGAACATGAACATGAACACGTCGTCCAAGATTCTGAAGATGAGTGCATGACGCCACCTAGCCATTCGGGATCACCACTCACTATACCGTCAACTCTCGCAAAACCGGCCGTTCTCAGTGCACCGCCACCACCACCACCACCACCGCCTCTATTCAATGACACCTCCCAGGATGACAGTATCATGGAAATATTGAATCCCACAGTAGTACCATCTACGGCACATCCTCCTGCATCTTCATTTATACCACAACCACCAACTCCCGCAATAGACAATACACCCCAGCTACCAGAGGCTACTGAGGCAAATAGTGCTGGTTCTTTGATAATCAAGAACCCAGTATTGCTCAGTCTCAAGGAAAAGGCTATTGCCGCTGAAGTCCAAAGAAATCAAAAAGATTTTGAAATGGCTTTGCGCGTGCGAAAAGCCGGGGCCAAGGAAACACGAGACCGTGTCAAGGCTGAGGGTGTAACGCTGGCAGGTCATCTAAAGGAGATCCAGAGCCTGCAGGCTATCTTGGGCCGGCACAAGGCAATGTCTGATGACATGGAGTATTTGCTAAACCAGATCACCAAAGCCTACAGCCAAGGGATATCCACCGATGAGGACGAAAACAGACTGGATGAGATTACAGAGAACATCAAGGCTATCGAAACCGAGTTTTGCCAAGCATTGGCTAAGAGTATTGTCACGGACACTGAAGTCTACGAACTTAACGCCCAGTATTTACGCGACACTGTTGTTGCCTCGACTATTCCGCCTGAATCCGAAATCAAAGACCAAGAATCTACCGGTGCTGGCGGGCACAAAGACATGGACTCTGTATATGAAACATCTGGGGCTGCAGCTGCAAACCCTGCCGTGACGCCGGCACAACGATCCCGATCTAAATTCAACTCCTTGTTACAAACATCCAATGACCAGAACTCCTCATTAGGACTTGTCTGTGAAACACCAAGTAATCGACGGCAGACAGGCCATTCCTCCCCGGGCCTGGAGCTTGATGATATTGACGACTCTATACTTATGGAATTGGATGCTGTAGATTCGTCTCGTATATTTCATCACGGCCAGAAGAAAAATACAGCAGCGTTTTTAAATACCCCCTCTGACATCCAACCCAATCGCCAAACTCCTGCTTCGCGCTCATATCAGACACCCTGCAATGGTCCAAAATCTGGAATAGGGCCTTTCTTCAGCGACTGCGAGGATGATGATTTTGACGATGATCTCATAGCCCTTGCGGATAGCTTTGAAGCTTCAAGCCTTCCTACCAACCACCAAGCCGCCTTCGACAAAAACACTGGTACAAAGTCGGCCCAAAAGAAAACACCTAGCAAGCCAGAGAAGCGTAAACTACCAGCGCCCGTGAAAGAGAATCCTTGGCCCCCGGAACAAATGTGTTATCCTTGGTCTGCCGATGTTAAGCAAATACTCAAGGACCGCTTCCGCATGCAGAATTTCCGGCACAATCAATTACAAGCTATTAACGCGACACTGGCCGGCAAAGATGCCTTTGTTCTTATGCCAACTGGAGGCGGAAAGTCTCTCTGCTACCAGTTGCCTGCTGTCATCCGAACAGGTAAAACCAAGGGAATTACTTTGGTCATCTCGCCTCTTCTCAGTCTGATGCATGATCAGGTCAATCACCTCAAGAATCTGGGTATCCACGCGGTCATGTACAACGGTGAAATGACAAAAGACGCCAAGGACATGGTGATGAATATGTTCCAGGAGCGCAACCCAGAAGGTTATGTAGAAATACTGTACACAACTCCTGAGATGCTCAACAAGAGCGACAGATTTCTCAAGGCCATGAGTAGCCTGTACCAACGCAATAAACTGGCGCGCATTGTAATTGATGAGGCCCATTGTGTGAGCCAATGGGGGCATGATTTCCGCCCCGACTACAAGGAAATTGGCAAGACGCGCCTGGCCTTCCCCAGAGTCCCAGTCATAGCACTGACTGCTACCGCAACGAGTAATGTTATTATAGATATCAAGCACAATTTGCGTCTGCAGAACTGCGAAACCTTTGCTCAAAGCTTCAACCGAACAAATCTTTACTATGAAGTGCGACGGAAATCACCCAAGACCATTTTTGACGACATCAGGGAGATCATTGAAGAGCATCGGGGGAAATCGGGAATTGTATATACTCTGTCAAAAAATACTGCTGAGACTGTAGCACAAAAGCTACGAGATACTGGAATCGCGGCCGAGCGATACCATGCCGGTGTCGAAGCCCATGAAAAGGTCCAGGTTCAAAAGAACTGGCAATCAGGCAAGACTCAGGTCGTGGTCGCAACCATTGCTTTTGGAATGGGCATCGACAAACCAGATGTACGGTTTGTCATTCACTACGCAATTCCCAAGAGTTTGGAGGGATACTACCAAGAGACTGGCCGTGCAGGACGAGATGGCAAGCCTTCCAAATGCTACTGTTTTTACGGCAAAGCTGATGCCGTTCTTCTGCGCAAAATGATTAGAGGTGATTTTGATGATGGCCGTGGGAGGGCACAAATCACAACCTCTAAAGAGCAGATTGACAGGCAAATAGCGATGTTGAATCGTGTTGTAACCTTTTGCGACAACGAAAGCGACTGTAGACGAGTCGAGATTTTGCGGTATTTTAACGAAAGCTTTGATGCGGCTGATTGCAATAGGCAATGCGACAACTGCCTCTATGATAAGAATGTGTCGGAGCCCTTGGATTTCACCCACATCGCTGCTGCTGCCCTGGGCGCAGTCCGGATCTGCCCAGAATCATTGACTATGGGTCAATGTGCGGATATCTTGATGGGCAAAGGTGATAAACACATGGAAAAGCTCAACAAGAAATCCGAGTTGGAACAGTTCTCAAACACTGCGAAGGGCCTAAAAAAACTAGATGTCGAGCGTATTATTGATAGACTATCAGTTGAAAACGCGTTGATGTCGGGACACAAAATGAACCACCGCGTTGGTTTTGCAGTTGACTACTTGAAGTGTGGCCCTGAGGCCAATAATTTCATCAACGGACGCAAGAAGCTCATGCTTTCAATTAATCTTGGGACCGACAAGCCCAAGACCAAGCCCAAGGGAAAGAAGAAAGAGCCAACCTCAACCATGGTATCGTCGCCTGTGCGCAAAGGAAAGGGCAAGGAGGTTATCATCAATGTGTCTGATGAGTCCTTCTTTGACAGCGAAACCGAGCAAAAAAAGCCCCTCAGTAAGCGCGGCATGCTTGAGACTGACGAAGGCGACGATGATGGGGCGTTTGACCCTCCAGGGCCATCAACCGCCGCCAGAGCACATAGATCGGTCGCACAACAACAAAGTCTCGACCCGATCCATGAAGATGTGATTGCCAACTTTGTTGACGAGGCGCAACGTCTTGAAGAAGGTTTGCGCAATACTTCGGGTCTGCGTAAGGGCTTGTTCTCTCAAAACGACTTCCGTGAAATGGCTGCACGCTGGACTACTACACTCAATGCCATGTCTAAGATCCCTGGCATTGACAAGGCTAAGGTCCGCTCTCATGGCGACAAGTTCCTGCCCATGCTACGCATGTTCCGCGAACAGTATGAGACAATGATGGATGGGGATGGCTTCAATGAAGAGGACATTGTCGATTTGATTAGCGATGAAGAATGCGACGATGGTGGGAATGAGGACTCCAAGTTTTTCCAGTCTGCTAGCAGAAATGGCAGTGGTAATGGAAACACAGGCTTCCCATCTGCTCTTCCCTCAGTGACTAGCGCATCCAGCACTACGGGTGCCAGCGCCTCACACACAAAGTCAAATGTCGAGGCATGGCATGACAAACTAAATAGTCTGACTTACAACCCCGGTGAAGGGGGCAGTGGGAGCCGTGGCGGGAATGAGAGCAACGCCTACAGCCGCATGGGTAGCTCATCGTCGCGCGGTGGCCATAAGCGCAGTTTCAAGGGACGCAGTAGGAGTAGCTGGGGCAGTGGAGGAGCCAGTGCAAGCGGAAGCAGCGCACGCGGGTGGAAGAAGGGGTATGGGGGAGTGTCCAAGAGCCGTGGTGGAGGCTCACGCAAAAGCTCAACGAAGGCCAGCGGAGCTAGCAGTGGCGGCAATGTTGGTGGTGGCGGTAGTAGTGGAGGGATTCGGCCGATGCCTCTATGAAGAAGAAATGGGAAGAACAAGACGGCGGAAGAAGTCCAAGCAAGGTATACGAAAGAAGGAGCAAGGTGGATGGGCGGGGGTATAATGTTTTCTTTTTCTCTTTTTTTTTTTGGTGTTTTCTGGCTACGACTACTACGTTTACGGATGCTAATGTTTTACGGAATTGTGGGATAAAGACTATCCTTTGTCGGGACATATATATATAGGCTTGCGTCCCTTTTCATTTTCTCTTTTTCCCTCGCGCCGTGAACCGGCCGATTGATGTCTTATGTCATGAGCACGAGTTAAGACGACACCTACCACAGAAATATATGATGATGACTAGGCTCGACTGATTTGGTGTGTTGTATATATATAAATACTACATATCTAGAAAGACTATGTGTGTAGGTTAAGCTTGGTATGGAGAGACGATAAACGTCCACGGAGGGCAGGGCGCAAGTCAACACAAGAACGAAACGATAAAAAAGACAGACTGTATATATATATATATATGTATGTATGTATGCGTAGATGGGGGGGGGGATATGATAACGGCCAGTCAGCCTCGCGACCGCCACAGAGGAAATGACAAGGCAAAATAAGGAACAAAACAAGATGGATAAGCGCAACGTAGGGAATAAAGAGAAAAAAGAAGAAGGAAGAAAAGAGAGGCAACAGGGTTGTTTGATAGACGAACAGTGTATATACAAACATGTCAGCAAGATGAAGTGGAAGGGCGGCAAAGAAAGCAAACAAAACAAAGGAGTATAAGGCCCGCGTGCTGTGTCAGGGCCACCAAGGACAAAAGAGATAAAAAAGACAGACGAAACAATGAGTTGCTCAAAAAGAAAATGATGGACAGTAGAATGGCGCACGCTCTTCTCGGTCTCGTGGTCCCGAGCATCGTAGACAAGACCCGGTTGCAGCGATGAGGAGATACCGCGTTAGATCGAATAAGGGAGACGAGGCCGTTGGGACAGGAAGGCATTATTCGTTACATAGCGAGCTGATATAAAGGAAGACAAGCCACAAATATGTTAGCAGCGGGTCGGGTCGTCTGTGGCCGTTAATATCGCTGGGGGTTTGATGTTTGAAATTGCGGACAAAGCAAAAGGAAACAAAATAGGCGAGAGCAGGTAGCTAGATGAAAGATAGCCACCAGGAAAAGCATAAACAAACAAATACACAGAGAGCCTCGCATTTAGCAAAGACCGTCTAGCTCATCCGCAAGCTCATCCGTGATCTCCTCGCGAACACTACGGCACCAATCAAAAATAGCATCGTGGAAATGCCGCCATGCCTGTGGCTCAGAATTGTACACTACTGCCAGTGCATCAACACGCAGTGGCACCTCCCAGCGCAGCTCGGCAGCTTTGGCCCAGTAGCGGATATTATCCGCAGCGCGGTAGGGCTTTTGCGTGTCACGGTGATAGGTGGCGATAGCACCAAACCGGCGCTTGCTCTTGCGCACGGCCGCATTGTGCAGCTGCACAAGGAGGAGGCCGTTCTGGAAAGCCGCAAGAAACGGTGTCGGTAGCGTCATTGACGACAGGTCGTCGCTCAGCGGCGTGTATTCTGGCAGGGAAGCAGCTGCTTCGGGGTGCATACTGGCCAAGAAGGCTAGTTCGCGCTCGACTTCGCGGCCAGCCCAGTTGCCATGCAGCCATTTCCAGCTTAGCCGCTCTTCGCGTTCGGCCGCCTCGAGCTGCTCATCACCACGGAGCATTGCCGATACGCTGGCAATCCAACCAGCCAAGGCTCCAAGCTCTGTTTCGCGTATGCCTCCCTTAAACTCGCGCGAGGCCATCTGACGCAAGCACTCAAGTACAGAGAGCAGCTCGGTACGCACTTCACGCTCAGGCTTAATAGAGTCCAGTCTTTCGGGGTGCTCGTGGGCCGTGTAGTACACCTTGGCGGCCCGGATGGCCATGGTCATAACGTCAAGAATATGCATTCCCTGGACCTCGAACCAGCCCTGGGTCTCGGCCTGGGCATTGGACGTGGACGTTACGCTTTCCTTGCGCGGCGTGGCGCCCATCTTGTAGGCAAGGACGTCTTCCAAGGCAGTGGTGGCGGCATTTAGGGCATGACGCAAGTCCCGCTTAAGCTCTTTAATGGTAGGTGGCGGTGCAATGTGCTTCTCAGTGGCACGGAAGGTGCTCGTGGTTGGCGGGAGCATAGCAGCCTCGTCATACTCCTCATCGTCAAATTCGTCAGGGTCCTCCGAGGACAAAGTAGAGGTATCCTGGGTCGTGTCGGCCTCGTCATCCGAGTCAGACCGTCTCCCGGGATCATGGCGTGTAAAGCAGCCGTCATCAAGATATGAGACTTGTGGTTGGTCAGACCCGCCAAACATAAGACTGAGATGGCGGGTCTTGGCTCCATCGGCGTCGATAGCCTCTAGACTGGGACTCCGAAGCGGCGAAACTAGCCCAGACATGTCGATTGTTGCTCGTTGATTTCGGTTTTTGCGGGCAAACTGGGCGCCTTTGCCGTCTAATAAGCCGGTGCGGGCAAAGTAGAACTGGATGTGTGCAATGCTGCCTAGACTCAGGACGCTTTCGCGGTGCCGAGCGCTGGCAGCAAAATTAGTTCCTTGCGGGCGCATGTAGCCGCGTCTCTTGGTCTTGCGGCCACCATTGCCACCATTCATAGTGGCATCGGGGTCGATATCTTCTTGGCCGCCGGTTGTGGTAGGGAAGGGCTCAGTGCCGTCGGGGTCATTTTGGGAGTCTTCAGCAGACGAGTCTAGACTGGATGTGCTGAGGCGGGAGACGCCACTAGAGGAAGAAGACAGTGATTGGAAGCTGGAATCACTGGTACGAGAGGATTGGAAGCTGTCGGTGGACTGCCGGCTCATGCTGATGGCTGCAGCAACCAGGTTGGACTGTTCTGCTGCCGATGCAATCGAGTCTTCACTTAAGCTGCGCGAAATAGCGAGCGAAGCAGCAGCGGATTGCAGAGCAGGCGAGGTGGGAGACTTTGTTTCGAGATTAGGGTTTGGGTGGTGGTTGAGAATGTTTGCGGTGATGGTGGTGCTAGTGCTAGCGCTGGTGTTTGGGCGGAGGTCGAGGTCGATGGGCAGCGGTGGCGGCGGCGATGGCTGCGGTGATGCTTGAGAAGAGCTCATGACCAAGACGGAATTGGGAGAGGTTCGCTTTGGTAGAAGAGCGGCGTGGGCTTCCCTTGTTTTGTTTCTGAGGCAGGAGAGGCAGAGGCAGAGGCAGAGGCAGAGAGAGGACGGGATGGGGGGGGGGGAGGGGGGAATGGTATGGGATGGGGGGGGAATGTTGGGGAGGGGAGGGGAGTCCAAGTGTTTCGAGTGTTCTCTGGTTCGATTTAGATTGGTCTGTCGGTCGGCCAGGCGGGACACAGAGGGTATCTAGGCGAAGGGGGTAAAGACAGCGAGGACGAGGGCAAAGGGGAGAAAAGAAGAGGGGGCGTGTGCCGTGGGATGCAAGCAGAAAGGAGGGGGTGGATATTTGGTTTGCAGAAGAGGGCAAAGTAAACAAACAGAGGCAAAGCTGCGAAGCCTGTGAAAACTGGTTATGATTGCTGTGAACGAGACTCGAGGCTAATGGCCCTTTTCCTTTACTCTTGGTAACGGAGACAGACGACGATACCTGTGCTTAGCAATCAGCTGTTTTCCGCAGAGAGGGAAATGTGCTCCCAAAAAGAATTCCAAAAAATCAGGGGAAAATCCAATGAAAATAAAATCTCTTTTGAAGACAATAAAAAAGTAAACAAAGCCCCCTGTAAGCATGAAAATGAATATCAAGCTAGATGTATGGCAATCTGTCACAGGTCCAGCCAGGCCAGAGTCTGAGATGCTGGCTGCACGTGAGAGGCCAAGGTGTTGCTGCTGCTGCTGCTGCTGCTGCTGTTGCTGTTGCTGCTGTCGCTCCAGGGCCTTGTAGCCTACAGCGCATAGCCCAAGCCACTGAAAGCAGTCAGTCTCGGCACTAATCCGGCTGAGACGACCACTAAAGCATGCTGGGCAGGGCTCGTCAAACAGGCCCTGGTCGTCCTAGTGCTGCACCAAGAGACCCTGTAAATTCAGCCCAATCAAACTCGAGCTACAGGCACAGCGAGAGAAGAGGATCGAACCAAAAACAGAGACAGGAACAACAAAAGCACACAGACTCGATGCCGGCACAAGCTTCTTCTGTCGTTCTCGTCGAGGTTCCACGGTTCCATGGTTCTATAGTTCTGTGGCTCTATGGCTCTGTCAGCCTCAAGCTGACCAGCTCTCTCTCTCTTTCTCTCCTAATCTTGGGACTCTAGGGAGAGCAGCCTCTACAATATATCAGCAGCATCACATGCAACTCCCTTGACCTTCTAGTCCCTGTGTATGTGTATATTACCCTCCCTCCTTGCATTCCTTGCTTGTCTCACCAAGACCAAGCCCGTCTCGTCCACACAACTTTCTGGTCGGCTGTTAAGCGCAATTTCACACAGCGTAACGAGGACGCCAGGCATACGTCTACCGACGGGCTATCACCTGCTCCTTACTACTGCTACCGTGTGATGGGGACACTATAACGCATGCTTTTGCTGCCTGCAAACTATTGACCTCTGGCTGCAGGGTGCTGTTATTGGCTTCCAAATACAGTCTAGGCCAGGCACAAATCTAACTTGAGAGCCCCGGCTTCTTACCATCCTAGCCAGCAGCCTCCCCTTCTCCCCTTGGTCTTCTTGGACTTTTTTTCACTCTGTTCATTTTATTCCTCTTGGCTAATATGGGATGTGCATCCCTACGCTGGTCTGTCAATGCTTGCTTTTTCGCACGTCAAGCATATGAACCGCAAAAAGAAAACACGCAAAGTGCGGCCACCCACACCCAAAGTTATGCACCGCTGTGTACATTGTATCACGTGCATGTCCTAACCCTAGGCATCTACGAAGCTATTGAAAGTCATGGCCGCCCCTTTTCCCCTCCTGACTGTCAAATGACATCACCCGAAGATTGGATGAAGAGCCGATGACAGGATTTTCATTGCATGCATGCTGCAGCCAAAGCAACGGCAACAGTAGCAGTGCATTGGGCAAAGGACAAGGTTGGAAAAGGGTTGAGAGGAGGAGGAGGGCACTGGGCTGGGTCAGGAGAAGAGAGACTGCCTTGGCTTGACGATGAACGCCGTGGCTTTTGCCTGGTGTCGTGCGTCCTGTTTCTGCTACTGTTTGCGGCTGCTGTCTCAGAGGGTTGTTTGCATCTGCTATCCCCTTTTCCCCTTTGTGTGTTTGCGTGTGTGTCCCTTTTCCCTTTGCCTTTCCCTACGAAGGGCCGCCTAGACAGCACGCCCATCATCGCCTTGCTCATTTGTGCACTGTGTCTGCTATTGTGCTTCGTAGTGCCTGGTGTTATGTTATGCTCATGCTGTGCTATATGCACTTGTATGCACTGCGCCATGTTCTGCACTTCGCCCTGGCCTAGAACGAATAAATGAGATACATATCCAACCCAGCCTGGCTGCTATGCTACCCGTGGGGTCGCTGCTACATTGCGAGATGAAGCCAGAAATAATATCACCAATACGGAAAATTAAAGAGAGCGAGAGACACTGGTTCTTGATCCTCTTTGTACGTAGCCCAACACGGACACGCCCTTGGTTTTCCAGGTTGCTGCTCCCTCTTTCTTTCATTTGTCTCCCTTCCGCGACCAATTGTCTCTAGATCTAATAAAAAAGGCAAAAACGGGCTTGTTTGTCTGGTGTCTTGTGTTTGCTGGCAGCTGACGTCTCCCTTCTTCGGAGCGAGACGAGTGGTACAAGTGAAGCCTTTGCACTTTTATTGTTCGTCATTTGTTTCTTCTTTTTTTTTGCTTTTGATAAATAGCCAAACCAAGGCTCGCAAAGAACCTAGGAGCACAGTGTTCTGGCTGTTGTCATTCGCCTGTCTGTTGCTGTTGATATCTTATCTTGTTTCTCCTTCCGACCAACCGTGCTAGACAGAGTCTGGTCTGGCGAAGACGTTTCTGCTCTCTAGCTGCTGGTGGTGCTGTGCTTGTTTCTAATTTGTTACAGCGTGTAGAGAGGACGCCCCCATTCCTCCATCTTGGGTCGAGACACACATACAGATACACAATTACTGTTTTTCCCACTCTGTGATTTTGAACCTGCTCCCTCGTCAGATTTCTATCTTCTTCCTCGTTTCTGCATCACCGCCTTGTTCTTCGTCTTCACTCCGTTGTTCCTCAGTCAACCTCCAATTCAAGGAACCTTCAGTCCTTATTCGGCATTGTCCACCCCGTTCTTCTCTCTCTCTCTCTCTCTCTCTCTCTCTCTCTCTCTGTTTTGCGCTCTTCTCTCCTCGCCCTCCCTTGTCCAACTAAAATAGCCCCGATTCTTCGTTCCCCTCTCTTGAACTTTGCCCTTTGCCTCTCTGCCATCCATCCCCAGATCACTTCTTATTCGCTCCTCGGTCACATGGTCTTGCCCTCATTCCAGCCGCTATCGACTTGTCAACTGTTGACTAGACACAATCGCCGTCTTTTCATCTCATTCACTTTCTTCTCGGCCTGAAGAGGATCGTATTCATCTCTTTTCATCGAGCAAAAAGCCCAAGCTCCCACCCAGATCGGCTCCTCTCTTCTGCTTCCTGCTTGTCTGTGTGTTACAGGGGACCCAGTACTGCAACCTGTGAAGGTCTACAGGGCCTTTTTAGCG
The DNA here is from genome assembly GCA_038407095.1 of Ceratocystis destructans. Classification (NCBI taxonomy): domain Eukaryota; kingdom Fungi; phylum Ascomycota; class Sordariomycetes; order Microascales; family Ceratocystidaceae; genus Ceratocystis; species Ceratocystis destructans. The sequence goes on from JAXASZ010000630.1 coordinate 56,508, forward strand.
CGACTGCTCGCTGTATACTGCCCCCTTGCCCCATCCCCAGTCATATCCCCTAAAACACCAAGATTCCATCAGCCTAGCCTTGGAAAGAACAGACACTATGGCGGCCCAATACAACACAACATCCACTGTAGCAGGCGCAGTCTCTCGCAACACGCCCTGTAACTATAGTGCTTGCTACAGCGATGTCCCTGCCTGTAGAAATGGTGACAAAACACTGACGCCCACTGCTCACAACATCACCAATGCCATCACAACATCATCAGCCACGCTCTGCCGCCACAAGAACCATCACGCCTACACGCACTGCGGTGCCCTCGCCAATTCGTCAACATCGTCTCTAGATTCCACTATTGGAATTTCATCTGCGTCTGCATCGCTCGCCTCTGCCGCCGAATCAGATCGCGAGCCCTGTGATCTTGTTTCGTTTGACTACCTGTCTTTACCTATTGCCCGCGATTTTGCTTCGTCTGCTGCCTCTGTCTCTGTGTCTACCTCTGCCAGTGCTACTGTTACTGCGTTATCTCCAAGCTCGACCGCCTCCTCAAACCCGCTGCCTGAAATAACAGTCCATCCTGACCCTAACAAAGCCAATAACCATTTCGACTTGGATATTGATTTCTCCACTCTGACGAGTCACGGCGTTGTTCATCTGCCTCTTTCAGATCATCCAGACAGCCATAATCTCGACTTTGTCTCTTCATCAGAGCCTTATTCATCAGCACAACCGCAATCACAATCACAATCACAATCCCCGCCAGCGATATCGCTAGCACGCACATTATCTAAGCCTCAATTTCAGCCTCAGTGTCAGCCTCACATCCAATCTCTCCAGCCTTCTCAACAACACCTTTCATCTCCGCTGTCTACGCCCCATCACCCTCCGCCCAAGCCGTCACTTGCCTCTCGCGTTTTTAGATCGCGATCACCGTCTACCGCGAAAGCAAAGTCAACCCCTCGCCCACAGTCTCTTGCTCACTCAACTTCATCACCGTCTCTCGCCCAGCCGGCCACCGTCCAATCCACTCGCAAGCCATCTCCTGGTCTTGCTGCTCGCCTCAAGGCACTGGGCTTTGCCTCCACTACGCCAAAAACATCCTCTCCCGCTACGACATCGGTAATCTTAGACCGCGCCGGCGGTCTGGTCCAGCACCAGGCCCGCCAACTAGACGAGAATCACCAGGCCAGCTCTTCATCTACCGGACCCGCGCCTGCTATTGCGCGTCGCGCTCGTCCTTGGAAAGGCACTGTTCGCGATATTTCTGCCGCAATCGCCAATACCATTTCTCGCTCTACCTCGTTCGAGTCGCTGAGATCACCTCGCTCAGTTTCTGATAACAGCTCGGCCATGCTGTCAAGCCCGACAAACGACGACTTTAATATAGGCCCATCTTCTCCCTCATCTGTCTCGTCCAACTTCCTGGTTCCTCCGCAGTCTCCCTCTGCCTTTGCTGCCTTCTCAGCCTCGCTCCAGGACCTTCGATCAGCTTCGTCGCCAAACCTTCCGGCCCTCTCAGATACTGCCTCAATTACCACCTCACCATCCATCTCTGTCTGTTTACCCGAAATTCAGACGCTGTTGCCTCTGAACTCTGTCTGTCTGCCTGAAATTCACACCACGCCACCTCTCAGCTCTACTACTCCTCTGCTTAAAGCTCACACACCGCCTGTTTTGAACATGGACGCTAGCAATCAAATTCCTTCCAATGATATCAATGGGAATGACGCTAAGGATCACACTGGCACTCTGCAATATCAGGCAGATGAATGTGTCCCGGCTACTTTTCCCCATTCTCTAACCTTAGATACGCAAGACTCAACGGAGACACCACCGCCACCACCACCCAAAGATACCCCCCCGCCTATTGCATCCGCGGTCGACGGCTTAGCTGGTCTTGGCTCTGAGTATTTTGTGCCCCGCCATGGTCGGGCTGGATCCATATACACACTGTCACGCGTTTCTTTTGCTAATCAGTTAGCCCAACTCACTTCTCTCCAATTACCCGACGCAGACTCGCTTTCCAACAAGGTTGCTGCCATTCCTACAGCGCACGCCGCAAATAACGCCCTTATAAATGCCGCGGAGCAAATAAGAGGATGGATTGCTAAAGCCTCGGATGTTATCGATGGCCTTGACAGCGATGATGATGTCGAGTGGGCTGCAGCTGGTGGAAGAGAAGGCCTCGACGAGGTGGAAAAGGCGATTGTGCGATTTGAGGAGCTGATCAACATTTACGTTTCTGCTATTGAAGATCTGCAAAAGCGCACAGATATTGGTGATGTCTCCACCAATGACCTCAACAAAGCGGTTGTCCAGATGGAGCACATCTTGGAAGAGTGGATGAAGATCCGCAAATCACTGAACACGGCTAAGGAGCAGGTTGAGATAGCCATGGAGTGGGAGGAACTATGGAACAATGTTCTGGGCGATATTCAGGGCGAAATGGACGAGCTTAGCCGCCTTGTTTTTGAAATGGAAGAGCGCCGCCATAAGTCTATGGTCTCTGCTAACGAAAACGTGGATATTGGCGACCTCGAGACTATTGTGGAAGAAGCGCCCGCGGCTTCGCGCACACAGCCTCTTTCTTCTGATCCTACTACAAGCCCTGAGTCTCCAGGTGCCTCCTATGTCCTTGATGACTCCTCTCTGCTTGCGTTGTTTGCCCGCATGCAACCACTACGTGCTTCCCTAGACTTTCTGCCTATGCGGTTGTCTGTATTCGAGAACCGCGCCAAAAAGTCGTTTCCTACTGCCTGCGATGAGCTGGAGATGCGACGCACAGCTCTTGACGGCGGCTATAAAAAGCTTGAAAAGGACGCCGAGTGCCTCCGCAAGGAGCTTGGCGAGGATAGATGGGTCTCAGTGTTTCGCAATGCTGGCCGTCAAGCCGAGAAGATGTACGAGTCGGTGCATAGGTCTGTCGACAAGCTCCAGGAGGCGATTGACACCGGCTGCCATTTGACCAACGCCCCCCTCATGACAAAGAAGATTGAAAGCTACGAAGCCAAGAAGATGCATTACGGCCCTGCTATCGAGCGTGTCTTATCAATAATCGACAAGGGCGTCAAGGACCGCCTTACTGTCAATGGAGAAATCCTGTGTCTTCATGCCGAGACCCAAACCAAGTGGGCTAACCTCAAGCGCACCATGGCTGAGATGGATTTACAGCTCGAGGAAGTGCAGTCAGACTCCAAAGGTCAGCAATTACGCGACTCTATTTCCAGCCTGCTGTCTAGTGACAATACCTCAACTGTTGGCAGCAGACATGAAACCCCTAGCAGCTCGCCACCGTCCTCTGTTTTCATGTCTTCTCTTGGGTTCGGGCCTAGAACTCCTGGATCCAGTGGAAATCGTGTTCGTACTACTCAGCAATCACATCGCAGCTCGCTATTGCCTTCTCCTAGCTCACAGCTCAGTGCTGGCCGCAAAGCAGCTCAAGACCGTCTCTATGCGCCCGTCACTCCAAACACCAACCCGCCAACCAAACCTAGCACCTCAAGGCTTTCTCGAGCTCCGTCCAAGTCTGATCTGCGCCCAAAGTGGAACGCCTCAACCAACACCAACAACATTGACACAGGCCACAATTTTGTGCCTCTGACTCTGACTACGCCGAGCCCCTACGCCAAGCGACCGCTATCTGTAACCCCCGGTGCCAACCGTCCTGTTTCTACACTCACACCCAGCTCTGGGTCTGCTTCACGGCTGCCTAAAATGCGCAGCTTCTCTATGTCTCCGCGCTCTACTGCTGCGTCGCCTGCGCCTGGCGATACGCCTACTAGAAGTAGCCAGTCCCGCCTTTCGTTCCGCGACCGCATCAACAGCGCCGTCCCTGGTCCGCACATTCCACAAGCGATTCTACCCAAGACCCGTGCTCCTTCACGCACTGGCACATTAGCCAGCCAGCCCACAGCGACTACGGGCGCGACCGCCAATGGGGGTAGAGAAATGCGCAGGGCCTCATACCAGCCACGCACGGGCGGCGGCAGTGGAGGAGATACGAGCTCACCGCCCACACGGCCTGCTAGTTCACTGGCGTTTAATTCTCGTCGGTCTAGCGTTTTGCCTGTGCCGACCTCGCAGTTGCGCAGTCGTGCTGGAAGCGCTGACGGCCGCAATACACCAAGCATGTTTTCAGCTTCCCGTACGGCTACGAGTGCGGGTGCGCGCAAGGCAGACCAGAAGGATACAAAGCCTCGTTGGCGGTTCTAAAATATAGAGCATGGGAAGAAGAAGAAAGGGGTCTGGTAGAGGGTGTTTTGTGTTTGTCTTTTATTTTCTTCTTTTTTTTTTCTTTTTTCGCCTCGTTCTTTGACTCTGTTGCTTGCATACACGCTCACTCACACATTCGCAAATTCACTCACATACATCTACACATCATGGCTGCAAGCGTTTTCTGTTTGTTTTGGGTCTATCATCTTGCTGAAGCGATCATTCTGGGGTTTTGCTTTCCCTCTCCGTCATATCTTGTTTTTCCACCTCGTTTTCTTTCTTTTGGAGGGGGAGGCTCATTATTGCTGTTTTGTTGTTCTGCTCCTCCGGGGCTCTATGCCTTCACTATCCCGCCATTTATCTGCCTGCCATCTATCTGTCTTGTCTATCTATTTCTGTATCTTGCTTTCATTATACTCTCCCCATGTTTCCTTTATAAAAACAAACTGTAATGATTTCTTTTGTTTTTCATATATTTTCTACCTCGTTTTTCACCATGTCTCAAACATGCTGCACGCTTACCTTAGAGCCCTCAGCCTATTACGTAATTATACATGCTCATTTTACAAGCACAGTACGCCACACTGTAAATTAACGTCGTGGCGATCTGTCCGGAGGCCGATTTGCCCCGGATCTCGTCCGCTAGAATAGCTTATAACGCAATGTATGAGGAAAGTCGTGATAACACTTAACTTCCGGCCCTTAACCCTAGCCATTTTCCGCCCTTGATAAACGTCTGAGTGCCCCTCTCCTAGGCTTTCCTTGTCTTTCCGCGCCCTGTTTACGATCTACGCCTTGTGCAGTACAGGCTCTGCTCGGGAACTTGTCATTTTTGACTACGGATCCTACGGATAAGGATAACCCTACTCATCCCGTTTGCCGGCTTATCCCAAGATTACAGCATCGACTGAGTTGAGTCTGATTGCATCATCTTCTGTTGCATGTGTCTTGTATAACATCCTAGTAACTTGACCAGCATTATAAAGAACAGTCGGTCCTCTTGAGTTCTCCTTCAGCCAAGTCTTCATTTTTCTTCCTTTCAATACAAAGCAAACATGTCTCCTCAGGCTTCCTCCGCCTCCAAGGACATCCTCAAGGCAACCGCCTCAATCTCCACCCTTGCCGTCCATAGCGATGATGGTATCAGCGCTCATCGTGCAGTTGCCCCGGCCATCCACGTGTCGACAACCTTCCGCTATGGCCTAGACCCGAAAGACCCAACTCAGTGGACGAGCATCGACGTAAGAAACTTGCCTATCTACCTTTGCCATCCCGCCGGCCTAAACCCATCCAGCTAACTCTTCACCTCACAGCCTGATGCCCCGCATGACTCGCACGTATACTCACGTGACTCACACCCCAACACCACGCGTCTCGAGGCCGTGCTGTCATCCATTTTGCATGGCCCGGTTGTGACCTACGCCTCGGGACTGGCCAGCTTCCATGCCATGATGATTCTGCTAAACCCAAAGCGCATTGCTATTACAGGCGGCTACCATGGCTGCCACGGCGTGATTGAACTACTCGGGCGTCTCACTGGATTGAAAGCTGTGCCTTTAGACTGTGATGACGCAGAGCTGCAGCCCGGCGATGTGATCCACGTCGAGACTCCGCTTAACCCTTTGGGCGAAGCCTGTAATTTGGCCTACTACGCTGCCAAGGCCAAGAGAACCGGCGCCTACTTGACCGTTGATGCTACTTTTGCGCCTCCGCCGCTTCAGGACCCGTTCTTATACGATGCCGACCTTGTCATGCACTCAGGCACCAAGTACATTGGCGGCCACTCTGATCTACTGTGCGGCGTGGTGGCTGTCAATCCTAAGCATGCTAACGCTGGAATTCCGGCTGCCGAAAACTGGTATGCCCGCCTCCTTGCCGACCGCATGGTCACCGGCTCTGTACTAGGCAGTCTAGAGGGCTGGCTAGGCCTGCGGTCTGTGCGCACATTAGAGCTTCGGGTACTGCGCCAGAGTGCTACAGCCACACAGCTGGTGCAGTGGCTAGCAACAGCCGCAACCGATGCGGCATCTCCCGTGAGCAAAGTCGTGCAGCGTGTGCACCATGCTAGTCTGCAGACAGGACCCGAAAACTCGTGGTTGGCAGAGCAGATGCCAAACGGCTTCGGTCCCGTTTTTGCCGTCATCTGCAAAGACGAGAAACTGGCCCGTAAACTGCCTAGCAAGCTGGCCTTCTTTCATCATGCAACTAGTCTGGGTGGCGTGGAGAGTCTGGTAGAGTGGCGGTCTATGTCGGATAAATACGCGCCCCCAACCTTGCTGAGATTCAGCATCGGCATTGAGGCGCTTGAAGACCTGAAGGCCGATCTTCTGCAGGGCTTCGAGGCAATGATTGCGGAGCTGTTGTAAAGAGACATGCGGTGAATTTACATTAGATTCCATATCACATCATGCTAGCTAGCTACCTAATGTCATGTGTGTATGGAGACGTGGTTTTTGTATTGTCTAGAGTATAATGCATATGTGCTTGATATTGACGTTAAAAGATCTCAGTCGCTTTTTGAAACACAAAGAAACATCCTGTCGCTTGCCTAAGAAAAAATAAATTAATGAACCCAACCTTACATCACATTAGCATCAGAGCGGCCGTCCAAACCGCTTCTTAGCCACGGGCTTGCGCACTGCTCCACGTTGCACCACTTTCTTCGTCAAGCCAGCGTTGGAATCAGCGCCAGTCTTGTTCTCGACCCGCAACTTCTCAGCTAACTTCTTGTCCTCGGCTGCCTTCTTGTCACGGGCCATTTGGGCCTCAATTTCCATCCTGCGGTTGAACTCCGTCTCGGTGGTCTTTTTCTGCTGCGCCGAGTATCCCTTCTCCTTAACTGAGTAGAAGACGCCGCCCAGGTCAGCTAGCCAATAGGGGTCAACAGCCGTCACGGTCGAGACGTAGACCTTCGATGTAAGTACTAGTTCGTGGTACACGACATAGTCGGGCGGATGACCAGCGTAGAGCGAGCTAGTAGGATGTAGCTGCACAGCGACATTGGTACGCAGATTAATATATTCGCCAGAGCCCTTGTAGCGCGCAGCCTGGTGATAGTAGCCGGAGCAGATGCACTTGCGCACAATGTCCCAGTCCATGCCACAGCTTGACAGCGGCATCTTCTGCATTTTAAGAATATCCGTCAACTGGTCCCGGATCTCCTTGGCTCGTCGCAGTGATTTTCCGTGCAGGAAGTGCTTAATGCACCAGCCTTCGGAAAACCTGTTGGCCTGCCAAGCAAGATAGACTTGGAGATAAGTCAGATGGTCAGACTCGTGCACCCAAAACTTCTCACGTTGGGCGTCGGCCTCATCCTGGCGTTCTTTGGGCCGGTAGAAGACATTAGGCACGGAGAGCATGGAAACAATAGTAATCATCTCCTCGCTGCAGCCGTACTCAACTGAAGTAATTAGGAGCTTGGATAGCGACGGGTCCATAGGAAATGCGCTCATTTTACGTCCAATATCCGTTAGTTCCCCCATGTTGTCTAGAGCACCTAGTGCCCATAGATCGAACATGGATGTAGTGATGGTTTCTTGGGGCGGGGGGTCCATAAAGTCAAAGTCCAGGAGGTCCTTCACGCCCAGCGACTTCAGCATCAGAACCGTGTTACTGAGGTTAGTGCGTTGAATCTCGGGAATCGTTTGCATGTACAGCTCATCCTTGAACGCCTTGTCTGTAAATAGGCGGAAGGCCTTTCCAGGGCCAGTTCTGCCAGCACGACCCGAGCGCTGCGAGGCATTGGCTTGCGAGATGGGAGTGATTTGAAGCGTGTCCATTCCCATCTTGGGGTTATAAACCTTCATCTTCGAGTAACCACTATCGACTACGTACTTGATGCCGTCAACAGTCAAACTAGTCTCGGCAATGTTGGTAGCCACGATACACTTGCGCACCCCCGGTGCCGCTTTGTCAAAAATCTTAGCCTGGAGGTCGGCAGGCATCTGACTGTAAATGGGCAGAATGCTCAGCTTGGGCGGGTCGTTCAGAGCATCTAATCGTTTTTGGATTAGTTCGCAAGTAATTTCAATGTCTTCTTGGCCTGTCATGAACACAAGAATATCGCCAGGATCCATGGAAACATGAATAGAAAGAACCTGGTTCACTGCCTGATCCACATAGTCTTCCACCGGCGACCGATGGAATAGAACATCAACCGGAAACGTCCGACCGGGGATCGTGAATTCCGGTGCGCCGCCAAAAAAGTCGGAAAAGCGCTTTGAGTTCATGGTAGCCGATGTCACAATGAGCTTGATATCGCGCCGCCTCTGTAAGATCTTCTTGAACAGACCCATGAGGATATCTGTGTTAAGAGCTCTTTCGTGAGCCTCATCCATAATCACGCACGAGTAGCGATCTAGGTCCGGCTCGTTCAACGATTCTCTAAGCAGCACACCGTCAGTCATATATTTAATGACCGTGTCTTTGCTAGTACAATCTTCAAAACGGATGGCATAACCAACAGTGCTCCCCAGCGGACACTCCATTTCCTCCGCCACACGCTTAGCCACACTCATTGCTGCTACTCGTCGAGGCTGTGTACACCCAATCATGCCTTGGCTTGCATAGCCATCTTCGTTCAAGAACTGAGCCAGCTGCGTCGTCTTTCCCGAGCCTGTCTCACCAACCACGATAATGACCTGGTTTTCTCGGATAACACGTAGCAAATCCTCGCGCACTGCAAAAGCAGGAAGATACTGTCGCTGTTCTCGTAGAGTCTTTGTCTGACTAAAGTTACTCGCACCATCCGACTTCTTGAGATGCTGGCTGAACTTGTTATTATTCGATGTCTTGCCCTCCCCCTCGTCTGCCATTGGCAGCGCGCTATCTGCGTCTTCATCTTTCACACCCATAATTGTGCCTAAAGTTGTACCTGCCATCGACGTTGCCGCTTGTGCCTGCCGCTCGCGCTCACGTTGTTGCCGCGCCTCCTTGACGACCTTACTCCCCTTGCGGCTAAAAACAGCCATGTCGCTTTGGTAGTCACGCACAGCTGGTACAGGCTCCAACTGCTTTGTGAAGATTGTGCGGCCATCAAGAAAAGGCGGGCGCAGCTCATGCACAAGCAAATGCACACGTATGGTCTCCTCGTCGTCAAAGTCGTTAGCAAGGTCACGACGCTGTGCTACTCCAGAGACTAGCATTCGGTTTGTTTCCCAGGCATCATTCTCGCGCTGCCGTTGCTCCTTTCGCGCATCGTAGCGTCCAGAAACGCGCTCGGCCATAGCAGTCTCAGTCTTTTGCAGCTCATAGGAATCGTAGTCGGCAAACGGGTTGTGTGCGTCGTCGCCAAACACGTGGCCGCCCATTTCATCGCCACCATACCAGTCGCGGTCTAGTGCTTTTTCTTCTTCCTCGTTTTCGTGGGGCGGAGATGGCGTGCGCTGACGGTCGTGGTAGCTTTGCTGTCGTCCGCCGCGAGGGCCGTTTCGGAGACGGTCGTGGTCGGCATTGTTATGGCGGGTGTTGTTGAGCTTGCGGCGCTTCGGCATAGCGCCATTGTACTCTGACTCCTCCATCTTGAAAAAACAAAAAAAAAAAAAAAGGTGGCTCAAACAATAATAGATAGAAACTGAGCCCAGCTTGTAGCCGAAGCTATCATCACAATGCTTGATACTGCAATAAATCGCAGTCCTAGGAGCGAGGCTACCTTTCAGCCTTGTTTACCCGGTGATGCACCGTCTATCAAAGTAAAGATAACTCTATTTTCCTATCGATAAGATAACCAGACCCCACCTTATCCTAAATTTTTTGATCACTAAAAACATGTAAGTGGGCAGGATCAAGCTTTTGCGTACATGATTTCCTTCTTGATACAAATCTGAAAGTTCTAGGCAGTGTTGATTCTGATATTTGCCCGGCATGTCTATGATCACGACCACCAGATGGGTGCCCAGAGGGTATGCCGCCCAGTTCCCCACCAAGTATGCGATGGACGACGAGGAAATGGACCGAATTGGCGAACTAGCCAAGTTAAAGCTAGAAGATGCCCAGAACGATCTGGCTGCTGCCGAGAACGGTTCCGATGAGGAGGATGAAGACAACGAGGAGCAGGAAGAGGGAGGCTCCAAGGCTCCCACCACCGCCGCCGCCGCTGCCAATGCCAATGAGATGGACGAGGATGACAAGTAAGTTGGTAGAATACCTTACAACCTCTAGTCAATCCGTACAGAAATTTTGCTAACATCTTCGAATCATCCAGGCCCGTCAACTATAATGACGATGATCTCAAAGAATATGACCTAGAGCACTATGACGACGAGGACAACACAGGCGAGGGCGAGGCGATGGCCATGTTTGGCAACATCAAATCCCTAGCCTACTACAAGTCGAACAAGGACGATCCTTATATCACTTTAAAGGACGAACACGTCAACGACGAAGATGATGAGGAGGATCGTGAGGAACTTCAGATCCTCAAGACCGACAATCTTATCCTGGCTGCGAGTGTCGAAGACGATTTGGCTCAGCTCGAGGTCTACGTCTACGAGGATGCGGCCGACAACATGTACGTTCACCATGACATTATGCTCCCTGCCATTCCTCTATGCTTGGAGTGGCTCGACTACCCCGTCAACAAGGCAGATGTCGATGTGTCGCAGCCTGCCAACTTTGTGGCCGTCGGAACTATGGACCCTGATATCGAGATTTGGGATCTAGACGCCGTTGACTCCACGTACCCCAACGCCATTCTAGGCCAGGGATCGGATCCCACTTTGGCCAAGGAAAAGAAAAAGAAAAAGAAGGCCAAGAAGGCCAACGATGAATACCATACCGATGCCGTGCTTTCGCTGTCACACAACCGCCAGCATCGCAACCTTCTGGCGTCTGCCTCGGCCGACAAGACCATCAAGCTCTGGGACCTGAACACAGCCAAATGCGCCAAGTCATACTCATACCACACTGACAAGGTGTGCTCGTTGGCCTGGCATCCGACTGAAGCAACAGTGCTTCTGAGTGGCTCGTATGACCGCACGGTAGTGGCCTCGGACATGCGCGCTCCTGATGCCAAGGCACCGCGCTGGGGTGTCGAATCGGACGTGGAAAACGTGCGCTGGGACCCTCACGACCCCAACTACTTCTACGTGTCTACGGAGAACGGCATTCTGCACTACCACGATGTGCGCAATGCTCCTGCCACACCCGCGGCTACCAAGCCTGTCTGGACACTGCAGGCCCACGACGAATCACTGTCATCATTCGACATCAACCCTATCATTCCTGGCTTCATTGCGACAGGCTCATCAGACAAGACTGTGAAGCTGTGGAACATCCAGGCGTCGGGTCCCAGCATGGTGGTCTCGCGCAACCTGGATGTCGGCAAGGTGTTTTCAACAGCGTTTGCTCCCGACTCCGAAGTTGCCTTCCGACTAGCTGTCGCTGGTAGTGCAGGGAGCCTACAGGTCTGGGACACTAGCACCAACGCTGCAGTCCGCAAAGCCTTTGCTGGTCGTGTGCCCGAAGGCTCAGTTGAAAAGGAAGACCGCATGGTGGGTATTGCTGATGAGTCAGATAGTGAGAGCGATGACGATGGCGAGGATGAAGAGAAGGATGACTCCATGGATGAAGACTAAAGGAAGACAGGTAGCGGCCTCTGTTCACCCCTCTCCTCCAAGTTTAGAGCCATTCTTTTCCTTCATTTTTCTTCCGCTTTTCCTCCGTTATCTTTTTTTTATTTTCATTTGGGCGTTATGGAGATTTTATTTCACGACTACATTCTCCGAGTTTTTATTTTTTATTTTTCTATTTCTTGTTCCTCGCGTTCAAGGTTTTGTCTATTTGCCAGCCAGTGGTAAGCCACTTACTTGCCTTTGTCTTTGGTGGGGGAGACTGTTGCTTTGCAGTTATTGATGATTTGCATGATGAGGAATTTAGGTTGTATAACAAATAGATGGCCATTTCAGTGCTTCTAATAAAAGTTAGATTGAAGAAAAGCTACGACTTTGGAGATTCTAAATTGAAATGGTGACAATGGATAGATGAATGCAGCAGCAAAGCGACGTCATTGGTGTTGTGATAGGGAGCAACCAAATATAAAGTGGGGATAATAATATATCCATTCCGGGCTCATTTCTTGTCTTTCTTCTTTCCCAAATAAGTCATGAAACACGATTCTTATCCCTATTATGCAGTACCATGGGTGAAAGCCAACGGCGAGGCGAAGGACGTGCTCAAAGCAAAACTCGTGCTTAGAGTTCGGGCAGAAATGCCTTGGCTCTGAAATCATTAAATCATGGCACAAGATAGTATTGAGTCATGAGTTACCCTCCTCTGTGGCGCGCAAGAACCAGAAGGGCGAAGAGGAATTGAAGGAAGAGGCGGTTTTTTTTTGGAGGTCACGATAGCGAGAGCAAGTTGAAGCTGGAGGTTCTTTGTGTTTTTGCCTTCAACTAAAGAAAAGACGGATTGGTAGCTAGTTAGCCGCTTGACTAGCTGCTATGCGGGCTGAGAAAGCACTCAAACAAAAGGTCTATCAGCGCGATCCTTGGATCTGGTTCCTTTGGTGCCGACCCGCCCGCTCATCTTGATTGATGACCCAAGGCCTTGAGCCATGGAGCCCTAACCCTATCCGAGTTTCGTAGTCTTCTCATCCCTGTGCTGGACATTGTGCTGCTGTTTTGTTGGTATTGGACAGGTCTTGCGACACACGTAATTACGTTCTGCCTCAAAAGGGTACCATTATTTTGACTTTGTTTCAAGATTGTAACCCGGGCGGGTTTTGGGTTTGTACCGCTTGGTTCCCATTCCGCCACTCATGTTAGTTGATGCCAACGCCAGTCAGTGAGTGGCCCATGAAATGTTTTGTAGCAAGAGAAACTTCCCGACGGGGCGGGAAGAAAATATTACGGTCTATATTGCTACATCTTGACGGGGGTTGGAAGGGGAATATAGCATGAGCGTTGAAGCTAGTTATCTGGATCGTAGTAATGCTAGTGGGAAACGAAAGAATCTATTTATCTCATGTTAGCCAAAAAGTGTAGATCTGAGTTCATGTTGCTTTTTCGTTTTGCTTCACAATCATCTGGTGTTTCTTCTTGCCATGCCGAGCAACCATCCATCTGCTCTTTTGCCCTATAATCAGACTGCAGTAATATGCAATAGGCCGGTGAAGGAGGACGCTGAAGCAGAAGTGGCGCTCGTCACAACTAACAGAATGAGGAAATAGAATGGGATCGGGGTAGATCAGGGGACCAGTTGAGCTGCGATAATCTTTTGTGTGAAGTGACCTTTTATGACAGGATCGCCAGGCACAAGCTAGATGCATTTCAAATTTCAGCGTTGGTCGCGAGTGGGAACATACAGTACACACACACGTGCGCACACGCATACACACAGACACATCAGGTAGACATCGCATATTAACTGCAGGTAGGTAGACAGCTGGACAACGCAGTCATAGCTGATGCCCAAGTTTTGGCTTGAAGCGAGCGCTTGGTATGGAAGTGGCTTGCATCAGAAAGCAAAGCAAAGTAGAACAGCGTCATGCTGGCTGTCTGTTCTCATCCCTTGTTTTCTCGGGTTTTGCGACGCTTTGATCCTTTCGACCAGGTACCCTTCCCTCTTTAGCCCTCGCTGGACCTCTCTAGTCTCTCTTTGGCCCTTCTCGCTCGTGGGTCTAGGCTTCTTTACCTTTTTGGCGCCGGTCTTCCTTTCGGTTAAGCTCTGAAAACACTTTAACGCTACAAGGGAACAGGCCAAGGGGTAGCCGGCTAAGTAAAGAGGTTTATCGCTTTGTCACAAAGTGTAAGAGGCAAGGGACTGTTTGGGGGTAGGAGTCGCCAAGTGGTTGTGGTGCAATCAGCTAGCCAACCAACTCAAGAAGAAGTGCCTGTGTCTCTGTGAAGAGCCTAGCCCTCAACCCCGTCCCATCCAGCACACAATATTCCCGTTGCTCCATGCGCTCCATGCAGCTATCCGATTTAGTTGAGGTTGATGGATGAAACATGTCGGAGGCTGTCTTGCGTTTGCCTAGCTCTGTCGTCTTGGTCGCTGGAGAGACAAAACAAAGTCGAAGAAAAAGGCTACTGCGAGGAGGAAGAAACAACAGCAGCAAAGACATGGAAGAAAACTCGGGGAAAATATAGCGCGGACAATAGGAGAGATTGTAGGTCCGCGCAAAAGAATAGCCTTATCTCGCGATGGTGTGGTGTGTGTGGCAGAGGCTTACCGTGCGGGTTACATTAGGGTTTGCAACTATATGGAATTTACGTAGCATTTATGTAGCATCTGTTTTGCAGAGTTTTTCCTTCCTTCCAAAGTTGAGGTTGAAGCGGGGCTACGTTGATGCAAGATGCAGGAACGGCGACAACGACGTCTGAATATTTTAGTCATTATTTCTTTTTATCCCATCCCCCTTTTTATTTTCACTTTCTTCTACACACCTTGCGGCAGCTGGTTTTCGTCTTTCTTGCTGGCCATAAAGAAAAGCGTCCGTCGGGGTTTCCTTGGCCTTGTGTTCTTCAACGGCATTTCGTCTTCGGCTCTCCTCTCCATTTCATCATAGGTGCGTTGTTGCCTTTTTCCAGCGTCGTCATCAATCTGAAAGAATCCTGGGCTTTCAAGCCAGAAAACCGCCACCTCTTTCAAGCAGCCCCTAGCCTGGACTTGTGAGAAATAAGTGACGAAAAAGAAGAGTTTGCCATTGAAGAAATCTAGGGCTGTTCCTGAACTTATGGCGCTAGAGCACGGGGCACCCGGCCTTTCGTGGTTCTCATGCAGGGGTACATAGCAAGAGGAAGATATTTTATGTGGTTTTATCCTATCTCTTTAGGCCATGTGAGTATCATTGGCCTGCGCTGGTATGCGTTTGTCTTTTTTAGCTCTGTATCCGCTTGGGGTCTGGCCTCCTGGGCTGAGTCCTTGGCGGCGGCCACGCTACAACAGCTACCACCAGAAAGAAAGTCGGCATAAAGACACCAAGTATGATACATTGACATTTGTAAGAGAGGCGTGGAAACATAGGCACGCGAGAAAAGAAGCCTTTAAAAAGATAGGTAGACAACTTGATGAGATTCTGTCCATTGGTACCTGTCAAGCCTGCTATAGTTACTGACTGATATAGTGCTAGTACCTGCTTACTATGAAACCGGCCGGTGCTGGCTGTTAATCCTATGACTTGCCATCTGCAGGATCCATTCAAGACGGTCTCTTCAGAGCATCAGAGCATGCAGGGCACAGAACAGGGGCTCCCTCTCTCCCTCTTCGTGACTTCTCCCTGGCAACTCTGGGGGTGAAACTGGGCTAGTGCAAGTCAAAGTTCCGAAGCGAAGCCACGTTCAAGTAGAATGCCTTCTTCCTGCTTAGTGCCCAAGTCAAAGAGGCCTCTATCTACCATTGTCACTGGAGCCACTACTAGTGCTGCTAGTTAAACCACTAAGGCTACTGATAGGTCAGGTCCATTGGCCTCTCTGCTGCTTGTGCCCTGGCTTGCCGCCTTAGCCTGTTACTTATTCCCTTCTAGTGCTACCCTAGGACCTAGTTTGTTTCGGGCCTAGCCAACGCCGTGCTCACACTTAACCCCGGTCTCTTCACCCCTTCTTGCCTTAGCTCCCTTAAGCTAGTGTAGCTTAGTCTGGGGGGGGGGGGGCATTTATGTAGCCCATGATCCATGTCAGATTTTACGCTGACTTGAGATCTAGCACCACGCGTTTTTTTGGGAATTATTCTGGCTTGAATATGGTGGCGGTTCTTTCTTGTTCAACTGGCCGACTATTTTGTTCCCCTTATCCCCTGGCATTTAACTTGCACCTTCTTCTTCTCTTCTCCCCCCCTCTTCTCCAGCGGAATACCCAGCGAGATCCCAACGAACGACACGACCTTGCAATCTCCTTGTCCGTTACAAGCAAAGCAGCCTGGACATCAACCACTTTCATTACAAACAACTTCCTCTCTTTCTCTCTCTTTCATTCATTCATTTTTTTCTTTCTAATCTCTATTGTCTTGTTCTGGTCAACTTGTCTTTCTCTTCTTTGATCAAGTCGTCTTATCTACTTGGTCCCTCTTTCTTTTCCTTTTTTGTGATATCCACATCGCTGCTTGATGTAGTCTGTCGATTCTAGCCTCAATCTTTTTCTTCGCTTCATACAACGTCCTTGAAATTGGATCATCGGCAGCGATATCGTTGTCACAGCCTCGCCTGCCTTTTGCTTTCCGCCGCCTCGCTTCTGCCTGCAGCAATACAAGAAGGCAACAGCCGCTTGCTCCTGCTGTGCATAGCTATTTCCACCTGTTCAACGTTGTACATCCTGCGATAATCTTTCTTATTTTTCCTTCGTTTCGAGCGGCTTGGACATTGGCTGTTCTCTTGTGTTTTTTTCTATTTTTTATTTTTTCGTTTACACAACTTGAACTTTTGTGTGCCGGCGAAAAAAAAGTATATATATTTCACCGTCTTTCCCCTCAGTTCTTTGCTTCTTTCAACGGTTGCTAGAAAACCTTTCTCCTTTTCGGCTCTTTGTCTATTCTAGGCACTTACGTTGTTTGTGTTTGCTCTTTCTGTTTGCCTGCAGACTCATCCACCCGTCTTGCCTCCACTGAACCGCAAGTGGGATTTTCACGTTCTTTTAATTCTATTTTACATCCTCTTTTTTTTTTCTTTTCTTTTTTCTTTTTCTTCTTCTTTCTATCAGGAATCCTCGTTCTCTGCTTTCAAGTCGCCTGCTACTCATAGCTTTTTGTCCACTGTCACTGGCAGAACTCTCTCTCTTCTTTTACCTTTCTGTCGATCCCGTGAATACACAAAGAGGAACACCCCCCCCATACTATCACATTCATAAACTCAACCCGTCACTATGTCGTCTCTTTCGCGCGCCTTCACAAACCGTCGGGTCAAGATTAGTCTCGACATCAAGGAGAACAAAGACTTCATGAGTCGTAGCAGCAGCACTAGCAAGCACAACAGCAATGCTGCCCGCCCAAAAATCTCGGGTCCTGTCCAGCTAGTTCACACTACAAACATGCTCTCTTACAATGCTCCTGACATTGATACTACTCGCCGCATTCCCTCATCTAGCAGCCAAAACTCGGCCAAGTCTGATGCGGAGTATCTGTCTAGCCCGGCTTCCTATTCTGCCTCAACGGTTTCTACTGCCCCCACCAGCCCAGAGTCGTCAATTTGTGAGCGCCCTACTACCCCAGAGATGTTTGACATTAGCCCTACCTCTGGCTCGAAGAGCATGAACATTTCCAGTCCTATTTCTATCCCCATCAGATCCGACTCGAAGCACATGAACATTTCCAGCCCTATTTCTGCACCTGTGAGATCGGACTCGAGAGCCATGAAAATCTCAAGCCCCATCTCCGCCCCCATGAGATCTGACTCTAAGCACATGAAAGCTTCTAGTCCTATTTCCCCGCCCATGAGATCTGACTCTAGACACATGAACATCTCTAGTCCTATCTCTGCGCCGGCGACGTCTGACATGCCTCCTGCTATCCCGCGCCGTGCGCCCTCCCACACCAAGAAGGCTTCTATTGATGCCGTGCGTCAACGTTCTGGCTCCTTCACCCCCGCGCATTATGCCCCCACCTCAAGCAACCACCCCATGAGTCGTTCTGCTTCTACCGCTACCCCGTCATCGCCTAACCGGTCCATTATGAGCAAGTCCAGCATGACCTTTTCTCGCGCCTCCACTACTTCGACCAGCACCACCGCTACTTCGCACTCATCGTTTGCTGCCGCTAAGTCGCCACCCATGCCATCCCGGCCTCTGTACGTTGCTGAGTCGCCCTATGAGTCGCGGCAGGCTGAAATGTCGCCCTTCGGCCATGAACTAGCCCAGGTGGCTGAAATTGCCGAAGAGTTTGGAGTTAAGCACAGACTTGAAGTTATTGACGAAGAAGAGCGTGAGCTGCATGCTCGTGGTCTGTATGCTTTTGCACCTGAGGACTATCTCCAGGAAATCAAGGCGATCCGCCTGTCCTTCTTCCCGGAATCTGTGATTCCCAACGGAGCAGCAAGGCCTGCGGCTGTCTGGATTTGATGGAAATCCAACATGGTTCAGCATGGCTAGCCTTCACCGTGCTACATGCTTCTTGCTCTTCTTTTGTTTGTACATATCTAGTCTATACCCTCCCTTCATATCTTTTTGTTCTTTATTCAGGTCTCGTTATCAAAAGGCGCATACGGAAATGGCGTTTTTTTCTTGGGAATTTATATTTCTTGTTTATCGGTTGGTTCGGACGGGATATCACTTATGGGGGCTTTGGGCGTTCTTTTTTCTCTTACGTCTTGTCTCAATGCGAGACAGACAGACAGACATCCTTGATTTGAGAACTTTGGCTGTTCTTTTTCTTTTCCTTCGTCCTATTCATGGAGAAAGAGGCTAGCCTTTCCTCCTAATGTCCTATTTCGATATTTTATTTCAGTTCTATTCCTCTCCCCCCCTCTGGCGCTAGAATCCGCTATTATTTTTGTCCACACCGCTGTTGATGCAGTCGCAAGCCAGAACCCAGCTGAGCTTATTACGTTCGTTTCTGGATCTCAATGTTTATTTTCTACTTTGCTTTTCCTTTCTGAGGTATCTTACTGTCACTCACTTGCTTTCTTTTTGTCTACTGAGTAGCATTTTATTGCTCATCCCCCCCCCCTTTTTTTTTCCTTACGATCTTTATTTCACCATATATCAGAAAGAAAAAAGCCAAATAACAAATTATTTCAACACAAGAAAATAATCTACACTACATGTCGTGCGCACTTATGTTTTTTGTCTCTACATCAGCTCTGGCTTAGCGAAGACTGACGCGTGCTCGCTTGCAGGGGTCCCGTTGAGTCAAAAGGACCAACCAGACGAACAAGCAAGCAAGCCGTCATACCGGCTACGCTTCCCTTATCTTGAAATTTAGCCCGCATACTGTCGCTGCCAAAGCAACGTTAGACGTGCGGGGGAAGAAGAGGGGATAAGAGAAGGGAGGAGGGAGTTTCAAGACAAATCGCGTCAGGCTCAAGATAGGGTTCTTGCATTGAAACCGTTTGCTAGCCTGTGTGATCGGGAGAATGGGCATTCATACTCGATCAAAGCTGGAGGGGGTGAATTAAGACAGCCTTCATTTTTGTGTCTTTAACTCTCAAGATCGACAACTACAGCTGGGCCAGGGCCAAGATGAGAACAAGGCAGGGCAGACTAGCAAACAGCAAAAACGGCCAAAGCAGAGGCATGATCAACGGGGGTACATGCGGATGCAAGTCAGATAAGGCCTGGGGATTGGGAAAGTTGGGGGAGGGATCATTGGAAAAGGTAAAAGAGGAGGCGGAAAGGATAATGGAGGAGGTGGGAGGTGGAACAATGTTTTATGCATCCATGTCTACATCCACCGACAGATAGACAGCCCAAAGCATGTTGGTATCTCCATGTAGCACATTGGCTGAGACAAGTCATCATAAGTGACATAAGGACCACAGCCGGCCGGCCGGCCTGCGTTATTGTTAGCTGCTGCTACTAACACTAACAAGGCCTTATCACCGGCGGCGTCAAACCACCGCACTGATCACATGACGGATTATACTACTTAAGCTTGCACAGGCGTTGCAGAGCTAGTATAAAGAACTATAACTGCTTGTGGAGCTTCGACTTAGCGGAGAGGGAGGCGGCAAGAAAAAGAACAAACTGACCAGAGCGCCAACCGAAATAGTACAAAAGCGCTTTGGACCTACGTCAAGCCAAAGCAGAACATACGCACGTCTTCCCCGCTCGTCAACGTCTACTGGTACGTCTCCCAAGTAGGAAGAAGGACTGTAAGCCAATCAGCTGCCAAAACCGAGATCATACATGGCAGCAAGTCTCTTCCTATAGGTCCTGCGTTTTCTTCCTGTGTCCTTGGCTTGGTTCTTCTTCCCTGCTTGGTCTGAACCGGATAAAAGAAAATCCCTCAGCGCCAGAGATCGAACGAGAAAAGCCTAGGCCTGTGACCAAGAGTGACATTTACATTCTCCCAAGACAACCTGTTAGACTTGCAATGCTACGCCAATACTCCAAGTTTGGAGTTTTGTCTCATCCAGAGTTGTCAGTTGTTAATGACTTGCATAAATCAAGACAGCCATGCACAAGAAACGGCGTCTTGTACTTAATGCAAAAGCTGACATTACATAATGCATCATACCCTAAGTGCTGATCAAAGACCCTAGCCCCCACTACCCCATATTTAGCCAGTATTTATCCGGAACATCTCTTCTTGAGGTAACACCAACATTTAAATGCGACGCAAAATTATCGCCAGTGGACCGATTAGATTGTCAACCTTAGATCTACTGGCTTCTTGTTTGTTGGCGCTATTTTTTTTTCTTTTTCTTTGGCTTGTAACACGCCGCTCACGTTTATTCTAATTAGCCGACGGCTGATAGCCTTTGCTAATTGGTAACTTTACTGTGCCGTCTGGCTTTTTGTTGCTTGTGTTTGCCCCTGTATTTGCTGGCCGACTTACTGCCACTACTTTCCGCTATATTATTTCTCTATTGTTTCTCTGCTTCTCTCCTTAATCTTTGTGTTCCGCTGCCTTTCGGCTTGGAAAAATCGACAATCACGACGTACTTGGAGAGTCCGGTGCCAGGCTTAGAAACCTAGGAACCGAACCCCCCCAAGCCATATCCCCCCTTACCGCCATTCGCTTGCCCACACCGACATATGGGCATTCCGTGCTTGCGGCTCCTCCGCCTCCCGTCTCGTTTGCGGCGCCGTGCCCGCCGAAACCGAATGTCCACCCTTTTTATTTTACTGACGTTGTGCACCTTGCTCGTCGTCCCGCCATATGTCATCTACAAGCCGCCGTCGCTGCTGATCCGTCACTTCGCTCATCGCTGGCCTAACGTGCTGTTTGAGGTGCCTACCGCCAAGAAGCTTATCGCCCTGACTATCGACGATGCCCCCTCTCCGTATACGCGTGATATAGCCGGGATTCTAGCCGCAAATGGCGCCCACGCTACATTCTTTGTTATTGGGGGACAGGTAGAGGATGCTGGCGGTACGGTTCCTGACGCGCGCCTGCGCGAGCTGGTGCGCGCCGGCCACGAACTCGGCAATCATGCCATGCATGACGAACCATCGCGTGGACTGGCAGACGACGTTTTGGTTGACCAGGTTGGCCAAGTGCATGCAAAGATTAAAGCTGTTTATGGCGCAGAGCAACAGCCATTACCGCCGTTCAACTTCTTCCGCCCTGGCTCGGGCTTCTTTAGTGAGCGCATGCTCAAGATTCTTGGCGCTATAAATCATCGTGTTGTGCTAGGCGGTATATACCCACACGACCCCCAGATTCCGCATGCCTGGATCAATGCACGGCATATCCTCAGCTTGGCTCGCCCTGGTGGCATCATCATCTGTCATGACCGCCGGCCGTGGACGCTGCCCATGCTAGAGACTGTACTACCAGAGCTGCGGAGGCGGGGATACGAAGTTGTTACTGTGACAAGGCTGCTAGAAGAAGCCAAGGTGTCATGAGCATATGGGAGATTGTAGGCTTTGTTTTTGTTTGCGTTCCTGGCTTGTCCCATTGCTTTTTGGGTCTGTTTCCTTGGCTGCTTCGAATCAAGCCCTCTCCTGGGTCTTTGTTTTCCTCTGCACGAAACAGGCTCTCTATAGGGGCCAGGACTGGAGTTTTGGCGCATTGAGTGATTTTATCGCTGTTTATGGTTTTCCACCTTTATCATTCTTGCATCTGCTGCATTCATCAAATTATTGCATCATACATCAGTTCAATTATCACTGCTAGCTCAGTATCATCAGCATATTCATTCACAGTCCTTAGGGAAAAGTGCCTTCCAGCTTAGTCTCGTCTAATCTCGAAACCCGTTTCACCCTCAACTGTAGCTCGAGGATCCTTATCGAGTCTCACCACGTGGGCATGCTTAGGCCCGTCTAAGATAGCCGTGGTGAATTTTTTAACCGCGTCTTCCTCGCCCTGTACTTCACCTTCGACCTAACCATTGGAAGATATTAGTGCACGATTAAGCAAGAGGGATGCATGTGTTTGTCTCGCCGTACTTTGTTCGTACTTGTGTTGCGCACCCACCCTGTGACCCCATACTCAAGCGCCTTCTTTTCAGTAAAGTACCTGTGGAATATCAGCATAGAGAAACACTGGGTGATAAAGTTGGCGAGTTTTACCGGAAGCCAACGCCTACGGAAAATATCTTGTTAGCTGGTTGAGGTAAATAGCGTAAGCACCGTCGTGAGTAGAGTCGACGTACCTTGGACATTACCGTGGACCAAATAGTAGAGCTAGAGATTGTTAGACGTGAAATAAGCAAAATACGGGGTGAAAAGACCCTCACCCTTTGCAGCATCTTGGATCGTATGTGCTGTAGCCTGATCGATAGAGGGTGAACATGTAGGTTAATGAACATGGATGAAACTATCTTTCCGGCAGACACCGACCACGGTATGCTAGCAACCCTAAGATCCACTTACCATCGTGTAACCCAGTAGCCCTATGTTGACAGCCTTATGACATGTCCCAAGATTGACAAAAAAAAACAATTTCCCTTTTCAACATAATTTCTACATTTACCTTCACAATAGGACAAAAGCGATACACTACATACGGTCTAATCACAATTTTCAGAATGTCAGACTCACCACAATGCACAGCTGAAGAACAAGCACCAGTAATTTTCAAATTGAAAAAGAACAGAAAACAAATCCGTACGCGCCCATCGGCGGTCGACACTGCTACCGATATCGAGTCGTCAACAAACGCAGTCACCGATGCGCATGCCTCCTCAGTAACAGCAAATGAAGCCCTCACCAATCCAAAAATGGCAGCGACAAGTCCAGCTGCCCCGAGCGACGGCAGTCTGGGGGGGCATTTATCCGACGATGAGACGATTCCTGCACTGAGTGGGGTGCTGCGAAAAGCCAAGAAGCCGCGGCTACAGGGCGTCGCGTTCCGTGTGGAGGCGTCACGCCTGCCTGATGATAATGGTGAAGAGGATGGGATGGCGCTGGTGGTGCGCGACAAAGATGGCGACGGTGAAGAGGGTGCTATAGTGGGGGGCATCAAGAACTTTGCGCCGCAAACCGGGATTCTGGGGAATCTGGTAAACCATCACATGTGAGTATCCAACTTTCTCCATGCGGAAGGAGATATTGTTAGCTACAAGCGTTTCCCTCTGACCCTTTTTGTTTGATATCGCGACTAATAAGCCAGGGATCAATATGTAGAATCACGGCTAGCTAAGCGACACCAACCCTCGACGGACTCGAATCAGAATAATAGCGTAGATGCAGGCAATGGAGCATCGAGTTCCTCATTCCCCTTTGCTGCCCCACTCGTATCGGCTCCGACGCTGGTAGCTAAGGTTCCCGAGGGCCAGAAGCCAACGCAATCGGGCAAGCTGATGGAAGTCGACCTTGGAGACGAGGCGCGCATGAAAAACATTGACTCGATTGAGCGCGCAAAGCGCCGCTTGATTGGCGAGAGTGATGCGCATGGCGTGGGCGACACAGACAATGCACAGCGCAATAAACGAATCCGTGATAGAAAGGCAAGCGATGAGATTAAGCGTGACCAAGTTGTTGAAGCCTTTCTACATGAGAACAAGCGTAAGTCTATACAGCCTAGGACGTTGGAGAATATGCCTACTGTTCTTCCTTTGCCCTCTTTTTTTTTCTTTTTCTTTTCTTTTTGCACGGCATACAGCATCTACGAACTGAGTTTTGGGCTTTTCAAAAACAAACCAACTAACCGTATTTGTATCTACTCTAGTTGATGTCTATGATATATCCCAAGTACATGGTGTTACTAGCAACCTCGGGGACGAAAACCTCAATGACCTGCCTGCGGACGACCGCGTAGCCGAGAAATTTCGACGTGACTTTATGGATGCGATGTCGCAACGCATTCGGCGACGACGTGCAGCCCGCGCGCCAGCCATCAACAACCAGGCTCCACGACCAGGCGCCAAGCGGGATGATGAGATGCTTAAAGGGCCTAAACTTGGTGGAAGTCGTAACACGCGCGCGCAGATGCGCGACATCCTTTTGCAGAAGGAGAAGGAGAAAGGGAAGGGAAATGGAAATATTCGCACTAGGAAGTAGTTACTAGAGCCAAGCGCAGAAGAGCGAGGGAATAGGGGAGTGCGCCTTCATGTATCTAATCAGGTGGATGGGAGTGGATGTGAGCATGGGCATATCCGCGTTCAGGGCAATGTGAATTCATTGATATTAAGATTCTGGAACCTGCATGTAGTGCTACAGAGCACCGAAAAGGAGGGTCTGACCTGTGCAACAAGCTGGGGGTGTTTTTAGCCGTTTTCGTAACTTGAGTGTTCTGGCTCTTTACGTCTAGTGTAAGCACCAAGTTCAGAAAGTAGAGTACGGAGTGCAATAGCGACGAGAAAATTAACAAGGGAAAATCGCATGCATCTAGAAAGCCATTCGAACGGAGAACTGGTTGTGGGTTTAGTTCTGACGGAGCGTGTCTTATGCGCCCTAATCTTGTATTAACCATATGTGGACGGCCGCCTGAGTGGGGTTAGCTAGCAGAGATAGGGTAAGATGATATCAGATTAGACCAGCTCAAATTAGGCATAATAAGACGATGGGAGCTTGTGACGGTGGTGGGCGGGGCGTTAGTAGGAGCTTTCGGTCGACCATGGCATAGCGGCACCATCGGAGGGAGGAAAAGAGAATCTAGATTACTGAGGCAAGAGGCGACAGCAGCGCGGGGGAGCAGGAAAGATGCTGAATAATAAGACTTTCTTTCCTGACGATGTCGGAGGTGGCAACAAATGCCATATAGCCCAGCGGAGCAGGGTAAGGAGGGGGATGGCCAGGCTGTGATGTGCTTGCAAAAACCTAGTCTTTGCCCATATCATTATCGCACGAATATGACTTTATGCTGTGTTGATGACGACGGAGGGAAGGGAGCACTGCCCTGTTAGACGCCCTTCTTTTAATTTCTTTTTTGACTTCCATGTTATCTTTAATAAGGAACATGGCTTCGCTTGTATCGGGTCGGTCCCTGGGTTGAGGGAGAGAAAGAGAATAACCAAAAGACAAGGACAAGACAAGGCATCGGTCGTCGTTCCCATTGTGTAGTGGGGCGTTTTGCCGGATCTGTCAAGTGGGGACAGGCCCCACAAATACAGACGTCATGTCAGATCATTCACAGGTGTAAGATTCACGATAGGTTTGTAGGTTTCACGTTCCAAGCTACAACATTTCATGTACACAAACACAGCAATCATCAAACATACAACACAGGACCGCCGAGTCTGATAGACCAATGGAATAATTTGGGTAAATAAACTTAAAATTCAAGAGTGATGAACAAAGCAAGGCAAAAAACGCCCCCCCCCCCGCCTCCAAAAAAACCACAAGAAAATAAATAGCCTGTCTATCATAAGAGAAGGGAAATGTCAAAAAGAGGAAGCCAAGACGCAGGAATCTAAGGCCGAAAGCAAAAAGAGCACGCTTTCTGTAGTTTCCACCCTAGGCTCCGCCCCATCTCGGAAGAACAAAAGATAGAGAGAAGCGTAAGCGTGAAAAAGACCGATGAGATTAAAGATCGAATGATAGAAGCGTGGGTAAATAGAAACAAAAAGAATAGATGAATAAAAACAATTAAATAAGCATGAAGATGCGTGTGATATGTCATTGAGCGGTTGGTGGCACTGTTTAGCCACATCTGAAAGCAAAGCAATCAAAGCAAAGCAAAGCAAAGCAAAGCAAAAAAAAACAGAAACACAACCTCGGAAGAGCGGCGGGCTTCCTTCCATCTTGTCTTCTTTTTTATAACCGAGTGAGGCGAAAATATTTGCAGGGTATATCGCACAATGATGATTGCCTCAGTGGATTTTTTTCTTCTTTTCTGTTGTGATTTCATTTCGCCATGTTTTTCTTCCTTGTCGCCCCTTTACTAAAGATGAGGGAGAGATACAAAAGATGGTGAAATTTTCTCCTCCCCTTTCGGCGCGTACCTCGAGCTATAGATAAAGCTTTTCGTTTATATAGACGAAGAGATAGCGAGTTAGGGAGACCAAGGGCGCCGTTTGGCAAGACGTGATAATCATAAACCCATGCAAAGGCATACAGTCAGGGAGCGCATGGCAGTGGGTAGTTAATAGGACCAAGGAAAAAAAAAAGAATGCCATGTAAGTTGTAGAGACAAAGAGAAGTTGTTGTCGCAAAGTTCGTCGTCGTGAGACGCAAGATGTTGTGTTAGAGAATAAAAAAGTAAAAAGGGGAATCAGGAGAAAAAAAGTCTAAGGGCAAATGAAAAAATGAAAAAGGAAAAGAAAATCCAAGAAAATAGAGTAAAAAGAAGACGAGAGGGCCGCTGTCGTGCCGGCCAGTCTAGCCAATTTACCGAATCTCAAGCTGAATCGGCTTGAAACGTCCACCAATTGTCGAGCACTTGGGGCACGTGCGCTTGGCGCCCTTCTCATTGACCATGACCTGCACACAGGGGCTGCAAAAGCCACTAATGCATTCGGTGCAGGCATATGATTGGCGCAGTAGACTGACCTTGTGGCAGGCACCACAGTATATCTGCGTGTTCTGTGCTTGGTAGACGGGCGGCGAGCCGGCGCTATCGCCGCTCTCGACTGACGGGAAGGGCTCAGCTGAGTCCTGCGCGTATGTAGTTGGTGGTGTCAAAGCTTGCTGCAGCGGCGATGCTTGGTAGTGTGAGGTCTGGTGGTGGAAAGAAGGGGCAGCAACGGATGTGGGTGCAAGTGATTCGTGCTGGATGGAGACAGGAGACTGGGGTGCCTGTAGAGGAAGTGTTAGTGAGATGGGTCGGTAGAAAATAAAAAGAAAAAAATAAAAGTGGGGAAACTACATACAGAAACAGAGTCCAGGTCGGCAGCATGGCCGGCAGCAGTAATAAGCTCGACCCAGCGCTTGCTAGCATCATCAGCCGACGGCTCCGCGCTGTAGGCCTTGCGCACACGATGGTCCTCAAACTGCAGCTTCTTGATAGAGTCGAGAGTAGCGCCATTGCGCGATCTCTGGTGACGATGTCTGGTGTACGAGTACTTGCGCGGCTTCTGGGCACTGAGCGGCGTCATGAGTGGGGGCAGAGTGGTGGATCTGCTGGGAGGCGAGCTGTTGATGATGTTGGAAGGCAGTAGCTCGCGCGGCTTAGGCAAGTCAGTGTGCTTGGATGAAGAAGGCTGGCTGGTGATTGGTGGCAGCTCATAGTCGCGCCAGTTGCCAGAGTCAGAGCCAGAGCCAGAGTGCGGAAAGCTAGTGGGCATAGAGCGGACGCTATCGTTGTCCCAGTCACGATCCACTCTGTGAAGCCCGGCAAGAGCACTGGCAGCATGGACATGGGGATAGCCACTAGAGGAGTCTGGAGGCAGAGCAAGTTTTGGCGTTAGAGTGAGGGAGAGAAGGAAGGGTAGAGAAACGAGCATGCGAGACTTACCATATGATGAAGGTGGCTGTGATGGGTACGAAGCAGGGATAGAAGTGGAAGGCATAGAGGTGGGCTCAGCTCTCTTGTTAACCATCATATTAAAGCTAGCTTCGGTAGCAGGGAGCTTGGCAATGTAGTTGTCGGGGTGGGCGCGGCGGATGTGCTCCTGCATGGAGCGGTAGCGTTTTTCCTAGGCAACGGAGATGCGAGTTAGAAAAGTGCTAGAGAGACTTGTTGCGGGGGGAGAGAGGAAATAGCAGTAGTGGCTGTTACTTACGCCAATGCAGCGCTTCCGGCACTGCGAGCCATCTTGGTTGGTGAGTGGGCAGATGATCTCATTAGTCGGCTCAGATGCCGGGAAAGTTGACGTCAAGGGCGCACGTGGGGGCATTTTGGCGGTTCCTTGTGCGCGCGTGCGAGATGGAGCTGGAGAGAGAGAAAGGGAGAGAGAGAGCGAAGAGAGCTTGCGAGAAGATGTGCAGGTCGAGAAGATCACGCCGAGAGAAAGTGAGTATTGCCGCAGCAACAAAGAAGAACCCTAGCTGACGCCGGCAGAAACAGAGGGCAGATGAATGCTTGGCTTATTATTGCTGGTTGATATACAGAATGGAAGAGGCAGAGGAAATATAAGCTTGTAATAAGAAGGGAATAAAGAAAACGAGATGATGACTGCTTGTTGCTTCAGCTATCAAACAAAGAAGAGAGAACGGAGCAGACTGTAGGTGCGAAGATAGATGAGGAGGGGAGGGGGGAGCTCGACTCTTTAAGAAAGATCTAATAAGAAATAAAAGAACAAAAATTCAAAGAGGATGAAGGGGAAAGAGAAGAAAAAAGAGTAGCGAGGGCGAGAGGTGGAGGGGGTTAAAGAAAAAAAAAAGAAAAAGAAAAAGGAAAAGAAAAAAAAAAAAAAAAGAAACCGAGAAAAGAGGCCTGTATAAATTAGAATAAATTGAATAAAAGAAGGAATAAAAGTTTTCTTAATTTTCTTAAAAAAGACAAGCAAGCTTTTCCCAAGCAAGCGAAAGGCACTACTAGCCAGGACTAGCAGTAGCGGTGCAGCACACAAAGGAATAGGCCTGTTATATATCCTAAAGTAGCAGCGCACTAGTGCTTAAGAGAAGAAGCTTTGGCTGAAAAGAAAAAAAGTAATCAGAGGCGGAAGACAGAAGGTTTTCTTCTTTTTCTGTTACTTTATTTACCACCGCAAAAGGATTTTCCTTTCCAAGCAAAAGAAGACCAAGTTGAGAAAGAGGAATAGCTAAGCTTCAAAGGCTCTTTTTGTTTCGTTTTTTTTTAAAGCCGAGGCCAAAAACACCCATCAGCGCCAGAGACAGCCCAGGAAAGGCCAGGAGCCATGCGGAAGCTCCGTTAGCTTGGATGGAGCTGGCAGATAAAGAGGAGAGCTTTGCTTCTTTTGGGTGAAGGGTGTCAGCAAAGGCGAGGCTCGAAGTCAGATGGGGCCAGTCAGCAGGCAGCTAGTAGAGACATGGACAAGAGACAGGCAGGAGGTAGCTTGAATACGGCGCTGTCTCGTGTGTCTCGTCGGTTTCGTCGGTCTCGTCTGTCTCTTAGCTAGCCTGTCTGCAAGCTTCTCTCCCTCTTTCTAGAGAGGGAGGGGTGCGTATGAGGAACAACTGGTCGATAGATGGATGGGTAGTGGATGACTAGACCAGGATAAGTTGGCTGACTGGGGGGCACGCTTTTAGCGACAAGCAAGCTTGTAAGTGGCCGATGCTTCTTGGGTTTTTTTCTTTTTTCTTTTTCTTCTTTTCTCTCACTTTTTTCTCGTTTTCCTCTCCTAGCAAGTCAAGTTCAAGTCAAAATTCATGCTACGCTGTGCTTATTGCGGATGGCTTGGACACCGTATCTATCTATATCGAGCATCCATAAACAAGAAACGAACTGGTAGACGACAAGACAAGCTAGGCCCTGCGCCGTACAGAGGGAAGCTTGGTTTCCCAAGAGAGAAGAAAAGGAGAAAAAAAGGGCACAGATGCGGGTGCGAATTATTCGGAGTCTAGATTAACTCCAAGACCTCGAGCTTTAGAGACAAGTGCTAGAAAAAAAAAAGAATAAAAATATTTATATTCAAAGGCATTAAAAAAAGCCGAAAAAAAAAGTGCCCAGACAAGCTGCGCTTCCACAAGGACGAGTGGTGGGTACCCTTCACCGTCCAAACAAGAAACAAACAACCGCTCTCTCCAGGTCAAAGAGAGAAGGCCACTGCTCAGGTATCCTAAGTACGCCGGTCAAAGTCAGACGTCCCGTCTTTCAAAGGTTTTCACAGTGCTTTTGCCCGTTATTGATTAACACACTTTGCCCTGCCCTAGTCTCTTTTTCCCCAGTGGTAGCTCCGTAGCTTTGCCCAAAGAGAGAGCCAAATTCAGGGTCCTCGTCTGTGTACGTACCTGTACCTCGACCTATGCCTGTCTAGCTCTACCGCCCGGCCTTTCTTTGCCCTAGCTTGGCTACTTCCCTTCTTCTCTCAATGGCAGACCCATCATCGCTTGCTATCTGTCTCGCCATACTGGCTCTATCTAGCCGGAGGATGTACCAGTACTTGCCCTACTGAAATTGAAGAATTTGCCTTTGGCTAGCATGTCGCTACCAGTCCTCCAACAAGCTCTAGGACTAGGCCAAGCCAGGCCAGGCCAGGCCGGGCCAGCTAATCAGCTGCAAGTCCAAGGGCCGATCATGCATGCAAGGCCAGCCAACCCCATTAACACTGCCGTTAATATGCATATTTGCATGTTGTCGTTGCCGTTGTGGGCAAAATGTTGTTGTTGAACAGAGCTTCTCGTGCCTGTATGTTGCAATTTTATGCAGAGAAGAAAAGAGCGGGCCTCTCAGTTGTTTTATTGCTCTTGTTTTTATTATCTATTTTTTTGTCATCTTTTTTCTCTCTGCTGCTATCCGTCCTTGCTATGTCCATGTTCGTTTTCCCCTTTGCTTTAAGCTTCTCACTTGTCCCTCCCTTTCTATTCCGGTTGACTTTATTTTCGTTCCTGAAGCCCAGAAGAGCAAAACTACGGTGTCAAAAAGCCAAAGATGAAAGGGCCATGTGCCCATATACTTTGCCTTGCCCATCACATCATGCCCTGTTGCCATGCTTCAAGATGAGACATTCTAACGAGGCCCAGGGCACGTACACCTTGTGACTTCATTTCAGTTAGTGCCATCACCTAGCCATCTATTTGCATTCTTGACACAGCGTGGGGAGCAAAAGCTAGGCCTTGGTTTCCAGGAGCCGGGAGGGGAAACAGCAGACAGACAAGTGCCAGAGAAGCAGCCGAACAAGATAGAAGAGATGATAAGGAGCGGAGAACCGTGCTTTTTTTTTTTGGGGGGGGGGGGGTTTCTTTTCATCCCAACGGGATCATCTCTGTGTCAGTCGTCTGTATGTATCTGTGTCAAGATGGTTGTTTTCTCAGTCTCTCCGTAGAAAGGTCAAGCTTCGATAAGACAAAAATGAAAGAGAAAAAAAAAGATGTCGTCACAGCTCCTCTTCTCTTTTTGTTCTTCTCTTCTTCTTCTTTTCTTCTTCTTCTTCTTCTTCTGCCCTTGTCCTTGTTCCTTTTCCTTCTCGTCCCCACATGACAACCCAAGCCAAGCAGCAATCCAAGCAAAAGAAAAAAAAAAAAGTCACGTTGGATTCA
Source organism: Ceratocystis destructans (assembly GCA_038407095.1). NCBI lineage: Eukaryota > Fungi > Ascomycota > Sordariomycetes > Microascales > Ceratocystidaceae > Ceratocystis > Ceratocystis destructans. The sequence goes on from JAXASZ010000630.1 coordinate 87,726, forward strand.
AGCGGAGTGCATTATGGATAGTCCAGGCTATAGTCGAAGCTTAGCTTGGGCGCTCCCCCCCCCCCCCCCCAAAGACTCTTTGAGCTTCGAAAGGCTTGAGGTTCTTGCTGATTTCATGTCTGTCTCAAGATTCCGACGACTGTTCCGAGAACAGGTAAGCTTGCTCGCTGGAATTGGCATGAAAAGGGGGCATTTCTCACTAGCTGTTGGCTAGTTACGTTTTTGCCTGTTTTGAGGAAGCACTCATAGCTTAGCTTAGCCGCTGTAGCACTAATCATCCAAGTGCCACAACAGGCAGACTTAGCGGCCCTTTAGTCTATTTAGGCCCTCTAGAGGCCTATGAAGCTCTGGGGATGCCGAAGCAAAAGGACTCTGGCTGGAAGACTTGCAAGTCTATGTCGAGTCAAAACGAAAGAAGAAAACAAATACGGCCAAAAGCCAAAGCCTTCTTCCTGATTCCCCGCCAATCACAAGCTTCACTCGCAGTGTCCGTCTTGTTGTCAAGGGCCGTCAAGGGCCAACAAGAGAGCAGCAAAGATGGACAGGCCAGGCAGGACAGGGGACAAGGAACAGGGGCTGGTGAGGGCAGAGCGGGCGGGCAGTTGAGAAGGACATGGGGGCAGACAAGCATACAAAGAAAGAGCAAGAGCAACAGGGCAAGAGCAACAGGGCAAGAGTAACAGAAATTGGATAATAATACAAAGAAATAACACAAAGACATGCAAGGAAGCGCACAGGACAAGAGGCAGAAAAAATAAAAGCAACGAAAAAAAAGGTGCCGCCGAAGAGAGAATGTGAAAAATAGAAACAGCAGGGTGAAAGCGGAACCACGTTAGACCAGATGCTGCGAAAACCCTGCGAGGTCAACGATAGCAACAAGCTACCTCTCAAACCTTCCCCGTGGCCGGTGTGTGTGTGTGTGTGTGTGTGTGTGTGTGTGTGTGTGTGTATGTGTGTGCGTGTCTGTATCTGTATCTGTGTCTGTGTCTGTGTCTGTGTCTGTGTCTGATAGTAGTCGGTAAATAGGATAGGAGCCCAGGGCCCTTTGCTCGCTATAGGTGAGTCGCAAGAAGAAGCTTTGGGGATATGGCAGAGTAAAGCCCAGTCAGTCATGGGAAACGAAACTAACGAAGCTTGCCAGCTTAAAAGTGGGACCAACCGCCAAGAGAGATACGACAGACAGTGAGAGCATAGCTTGATGCCCATACTTCATTTATGTACGCCTTCTTTTTCTCGGTCGTTTTAATTTCCCTTTGTCCTGTCATCCTTTTCAAAGAGGATGGTTATGGTGGAGGTGAAAGAATGACGGACAAAGACTGGATGGGAGGGCGGAAGGGAGCGTGTGATGTAACGGACATACATAGATTGAAAGAAGGGTAAAATCGGGCTTACGTGCTCTCCTTCATCTCTCCCAGTCCTTGCGTCGGCGGTGTGTGTGCGTATGTGTCCATGTGCTTTCTTTTGTTCTTCTTATCCTTCTTTGCCTGGGGCCCCCCGCCCTCTCTCCCCGGGCCCTGGTCCCCATAGTCTAGGGTCGGGACCGGGATCGTGAGGTAGTATCATAGGAAGAGACAAGGGAATGTGCTTCTTCTCTGCTTTTTTTCTCACTCATGGTTTTTTTTCTCTTTATCAGACATCCGCTTTTTTTCTTCCAGGAGCTTGAGCTTGAGCTTTGACGAGCTGTAGTGAGGTGAGGTCAAGGTGATGTGAGTCCAAAGCTTTGTGTGTAGCCCCATCCATATCTCCTTCGTTTCTAGATTTTTCACGTCTCGGCTCTTTATTGATTCCCCGTCCAGGCATCCAATAAGATAGAGCTAAGATGAAGATAGAGGGGAGATAAAGACGGAGCATGGAGGCCTAGAACCAATAGATTCTCCTCATGGGCATTGCTTCTTTTTTTTTTACTTTTTTATTTATTTATTTTTTTTTCTTCTTTTTTTCCTTTTTTTTCCCTCTTTTTTTTCTTCTTTTTTTTCTGCAGCGCTCAAGCTTGGCTGATGGAGGGCCGAAAAAAATGTATTTATTTTCTTCGCCTTTCCTTTGCCTTTTTGTTTTTTTTTTCCCTCGCTAGTGCTGTGGCACTTGTTCGGCCGAATATTCTCTTCGGCAGGAACTCCAGATTCCTCTTCATTTTTCTTCACGTTTAGTCGACACTCAGCAAGGAATGGAATTATGCAGTCCAAGGGATGCTGAAAACGCACACGCTTCTGGTGAAATTTTCCTCTATTCTTTCTTTTTTCCTGCTTGCTTTTGCTCTTTTACTCCTTGTCTTTGGCCCGGCTGCTGTGGGTTGCCCCGGCTGCTGTGGGTTGCCCCGGCCGATAGCCTGCTTAGGGTTGGCTCTTAATTAGCGAGTCTCCACTCACAACTTCTGTTTTTTGCACCCGCCAAAGCCTTCAAAGCTCGGAGCTTATTTACATCTGCATTGCGTTCTTTGCTTTGCCTTGCTTTGCCCGAAAATGCCTTCTTTTTATATAAACCAGGATTCCTGGCAAAGCGCGAGCTATAAGAGTATACCTGCAGGCTTATAACTCTTAATACGTAAAGGGCATTTTTTTTCTTTTTCGTTCTGCCACATGAACTTGATAACAGCTTAACAAAGCAGGTACACATGCAATGCAGACAGCATGCAGCAAGTAAAAGAGAGAAAACGAGGAGAATAGAGGATAAAGCATGAAAGAAGCTTGGAGGAAGAAAACGAAAAGAAAATTTATCGCAAAATCTCCAAGCTTTTTTTTCCCATTGTTTGTGTCGCTGATTGGCTGTAAGTTGACAGGACCCTGGGTCCTTGGCTGGATGCCCCACGATGACGATGTCACGTTGGAAGGGACAGGGAGAAGAAAGGCAGAGGGGCAATAAAAGCAGAAAAAAGCAACGAAAAATCCAAAGAATGGATGGAGCTCTTGTTTTCTTCTATTATTTGCAGGTTTCTTTGGCTGCCACGGGTAGCAGGGGACAGAACCAGGGTGTCTGAAGGGCGGTGAAGGAAACAGTGCTTGCTTGCTTGCTTTCTTTTCTTTTTTTCTTTTTCCTTGCTCTCTTCGTTGATAGCTTGCATCAGCCCAAGTCCCTCCTCCTAGCTCCCACAGCAGCGCAGACGGATTCTTCTGTGTGGTTGATGGTGCTTAAAATTCCCTAGTCAAGTGATGAAGGACGAGACATTTTTTTTTTCCTTCTGTGCCGTGCACTGACGTAGAAGCGAAGAGACAATCGTCTCCATCTTGGTTTTTGGCGTTCCTTGGTGCTCATGTGAGGAAAGCCTTCTTGCTTCATCTTCTCCATCACCAAGTGCCGCCGAACAAGAAAATAAGAACAAAGAGTAACAAAAAGGCGTCATAGCTTTTGCTTTCATCTTCGGTCATATCCACTTTTCGACTTGTCTCTTTCACTCAGAAATTAGAGAAGAGAAAAGAAGAAAAGAAAAAAGAAAAAAGAAAAAAGAAAAAAAGACAAAAAGACAAAAAGACAAAAAGACAAAAGAAAAAAAGACAAAAGAAAAAAAATCCATCTATTGGCTCGTGATATTGCTTCATAGCTGTCTCCCATTCCACTCATCCCACGCGCCCCCCGAAGGCCAGGCCCTTTCCCTCTCCGCGCATAAAACAGATTCAAAATGTAGATATGCATAGATAAACATGGAACAAGGGCACATCAACAACACGCAAATGGGGAAAAGGAAAGAAAAAACCCTTTTCTCCCCGGCCTCTGTTGCGTGTGCCATGACGTAATGGGCGGTTATTGCGAGAAAGGCATCAACTTTACTCCCAGCCTGCTTCATCTACTAGAAATCCATGTCCGTGCTACGCTTGTGCTGCTATCCATCTGTCCGTTCTGCCACCCTAGCCCAAGCTCATACATACTGCACCTACCCATCCCAAGAACTCCAAGAACTCTTACCCCCACGACACCCCCAAGTCCACAATAGCTCACATTTGCACGGCAAGCTCTCCAAACCTTGGTGGAGCCTCCTCCCCCATATATCCCTAAGCCGGCCAACCGTCGCCGCCGTCGCCGCCGTCGCCGTCGTCGCTGTTGCTAACACTGTTGCTACAGCCCCAACATCTCCCCCACCCCGCCCCCTACCCTCACCCCGCCCCTTTCCT